>OMKZ01012741.1:7380-18959 GCA_900302535.1 Neoniphon sammara
GATCTTTGTCTAAATTATTTTATCATTTTATACTGCAGTCTGCATTTTGGTCGTATAGCCTGTCTGTCCAGCATTTTTCTTACTAAACAGTATTTGGGAACATACAGGTAGCTTCCTACCTAAGTCAGAGCGGTTAGCTAGCTGTTGGACTGCTGCTTTCAGGTGCTGTCGGAAGTAATGTAATTGCGACTTCAGTGCACATGAAAGACGTAAAAAAGTCGTAAATGCCTTTGGGAAAGTTGTTTAGCTTGTTTAGAGTCGAGGTAGTATGATATATTGCTAGAGAAAGCACTAGATAAAACAACCTTTTATTTTGCAGTTGTTACAACACCACATTACATTCTTTATGCGCAGCTCCTCTTTATTCTGCCCAGGGTACAAAGTAGCTTTGTGCCGCTCGACTTCTAGAATAAAACAACAGTCACCTAAAACACCTTTGGTACAGGATTCACGCTGGTCAAATGTCCAATGAAACGCGAATGGTTGCGTGACAGCTCTCTTTGACGACCTTCGGATATGGATCTTACGAGGAGTACTTGAAGGTAGCAGAGACTAGCCAGCACTGTTAGCTAACATGAGCTATGGCTGTGCCTGCAGTTAGCCCGTAGAGGAGGAGAACATCATCAGCGACACCCATACACAATGCCATAAAATAGACACAGACTGAGTTCGCCCAACCAGAGGACGAGGAGGAATATACCTGTCACCAGATAAGTATGTGAACAATATCTTATCCTTTTCGGTGTTTGTGTTTTATGTGTTTTATACGTGAACCAGCTTAGTTCACTTGACCTAAAAGCATCTGATGTTCTGGTGCAGCCAGCCGGTGGCCGTTAGCCGGGAGGAGTACAGATGGACTCGGCCTGTGCTAAGATTGCCAGTCTTTAATTACTATAATATATGAATTGAATTCGTACCATATAGCTTCATTTCATCCTAAACACGCAGGTTAATTCTGTTACAGATGTATGGACATGAGAATACTCCACCTCATCTTTTGTTAATAGATTAAAGCTCTGCAGAGCTATCTGTAGGATGCAGTGATGCAAAGGTAAATAAAAAAAGGATGGGTAAACTATGACCTCCAGTCGGTGATCAAGGCAGCACACCCACCAACATAAATAATATTAGTTACATTAAAAGGAAAAAAAAAAAATCAAAGCCTCTGTTATCATATAACTTAGAACAGTTTGATACTAATTACTGTGATGTATACCATGAATTTATCTCATACTAGTCTGAAAAGCTGGGTACATTATATTCTGCAAACCAAAAATATGATTAAACTGAGGTGGATTTATTCTTTACTACATCCTCATTTACGACTGGTCCGAGTAATAACACGCACAAATGGGTACTGTGGTTGAAATGATAGTACATGCTAATTTATGTGATAGTTTTTGTTATGTAATTTATGTGATGTATGATTTGATATGTGCTGTCCCGTCCGCAACTTTGCTTGTTGCATGTCTTGTCAAGGACACCCTTTAAAATTAGATTTTTAATCTTAATGGGACTTAACCTGGTTAAATTAATAACTAAATTAAAACGTGTTGCAGAACAGCCATCATAGATTGATTTACTGAACTCCTGTTGTTTTAGCTCTGATGATCACCCTGATAGTTTGCTGCATCTGTGTCTCTCTGACCTTGCAGAGATGAGCCGCTTCTGCTCGGACAATAACAACTTTCCCTATGACAACAACGTCCTAGTTTTGGACATGGTGCTCAGTTCTCTGTGGGGAGTGCCCCAGCCCATAAACTGGGACAACGTAGCCAAGCTCGTCCCTGGCTTCACCGCCAAGGAGGTAACTGTAATGCTGGGTAACTACGAGCTCATCCATCCATTCATCCATGAACCCACCCATCCATGGTTTGTTAATATGAGGCCTTATTTGTAGATGTGAAGTGATTACGTGGTACTGATGTTGTCGCCATGGTTACTCACAGTGTGCCCGTCGGTTTGAGGAGCTGAAGAGCACGGGGGGTTTTCCTCATGTGGACAACCAATGCAATGCGTTGATGGCAGGCGGCTCCTCCCCCTCAGACACTCTGTCCTCCTACATCAAGTCCACGCTGCTGGAGGCAGGCGAGCCGGTGGAGACGGGGACCAGCCAGAGCACCGGCAAAGTTACAGGTCAGTCACTGCCACAATGTGTATTACAGACAGAGATTTTCGGTTATCAAATGTGGCATTATTGTTAACTTAGTGTGTTTGACTTGGCCTTTTTTGCACATTTTACACATCTTGCACATCTTACACCTCTGTGTCAACCTATAAAACTGTCAATAAATATGATGAATATGCCTTATTCCTACTTATTTATTTGCTGAATCATTTTCTGTATGCTCAGCTGTAATCTTTTGGATGTGATTGTTTATTTTATCATCTTCAGTACTCACTATATGTCTTCATGTTATTAGTTCACTTACTATTATCTTTATCTTATTCTCTGCTGTTGTGAGAAGGGAACGGTTCTCAGAAGGGTCTTATCTAATCTAAAATGCATTTCGTTTGTACTGAATGAAAGCATAATTCATTTTGAAATAGCCTGATTTTGAAATTTTGAAGATACCTCAACCATGTAGAGTTGGATCTGTCTTATTTGATTTTCTTAATATTCTCAGATTAGTAGAGTATATGGATCCCATTGGAGGAATCAAACTTTTGTAAGCATTTCAGCACCGTTCAAACTCAATGCCTGTGCATAAATCAGTTTGGTATTGGTAGATATTGTTCTGTCATACTCAGACAGTAAGTATGATTTTTTTTCTGCTGCTGTCAGCAGGTTTGAAACTGATGCCCTCAGCAAGGGTCAGTGCTGTGGAGAACAAAGAGAAAAGAGTCTCGGCAGAGGAGGACGACAAACCTCAGAAACCACGAGAGTACGTTAAGAGAAATGTACTCATCCTCAGTTTCTAGTTTTAAATAGCGTTTTTCAAACTGCTGTTTTTTGTTTGCTGTTTAAAAACACAGATAATTATATCATCTAAGGCATGAGTGAATGGGCATAGAGGGTAAATAGCTCAATAATATTGAATGGTGAGTCTTACAGAGTACAGGTTATTTTTAAAATGGTGGAATTTCATTATGAATCTCCTCATATATGCTATATCTCTCACACAGTCCCAACATGGTCATCCATGTGTGCGATGAGGCCAAGAACCTGAAGCAGGACTTCACGTGTCCCAGAGACCTTCTTGTCAAAGAGATGCGCTACTTCGCTGAGTATCTGTCTGTGGACCCCCAGAGGTGGGAGGAGGTGGACATCTCCGTTCACTGTGACGTGCAGATCTTCGACTGGCTCATGAACTACGTCAGGAGGAACACAGCAGGAGAGGGCAACAAGGAAAAACCCCGGCTCGGTAAAATCCAGAAGGAACTGTTGAACAACAGATATCACATTAATACACATGGGAATGCCTGAGCTCTCATTTACCTGTTTGTGTGGATCTGTGGGTGGTGCTTTGATTTTTTTGGTCACTCAAAGTGGTATGTGTTCGGTGGGTCACTGGCCGTGTGTTCTGTGTTTGTGTGGTTATTTGTTGGTTGTGGGTTTTGCTCGGGTGGTTATGTGGTGTTTGTCGGTTACAGAACCCAGCAATGTGATCTCAATCCTGATCTCCTCCGAGTTCTTGAAGATGGATACGTTAGTAAGTGTTGTAGTGTGAGCTGAGTTTGCTGGTGTGGTGATGTGATTCGGGCCTCTGGCTTTTCTGATGTAACAGGGAGAACTAAAAATGTATTTCAAAATAGTGAAATTGATTAAAATGGGAACTGTAGATATGTTACTACAAATTTCCTCATTGATACAAACTACACTGAAAGGATGCTGGACACTGTAGATGCATAATACTCTCTCCAGCAGGCTATCAAATGCACCATAGTATCAAAAATCAAATCAAATATGACCTGGCAACAAGATGTTCC
Source organism: Neoniphon sammara (assembly GCA_900302535.1). Classification (NCBI taxonomy): domain Eukaryota; kingdom Metazoa; phylum Chordata; class Actinopteri; order Holocentriformes; family Holocentridae; genus Neoniphon; species Neoniphon sammara. Next base: position 11,311 of record OMKZ01012741.1, read on the forward strand.
CAAGGGACTAAAGCAAGAACGCTGTGGCAGTTTGTTCTTTGCCTATAAAAGCTGCCCAAACATTTGTCTTGTGTATCACTGCCTTAGGAATCAGCAGTTTTCACATTCCGTTATCTTTGGAGCTAAGATGAAATCTCTCCTCTTCCAGAGAAAACAAGAGGCCCATAGACAGAGCTTTGTTAAATTGATGTTGCATGGATGTTATGAGTGAAACTGTTCTCTTATCTCTAAGATTTATGCTGCAGCAGCAGCTAGGCAGTCAGTTTGCAGTAAATATTCCACTGGCTCCATTAGGAGAGCTAATACTGTAGTGCTGGTACAGTAGTCTGGGCAGTTTGTATGAAGGTAGGACCAGTTAAATGTGAGTTTTCTTGTCCGTTTATATGGTCCTAATGAGAGCTGTGCATGCTTGTCCATGATCAGGTGGAGGAGTGCATTCAGTACTGCCACAAACACATGAGTGCCATCGTGGCCACGCCCTGCAACATGAACTGCATCAACAGCAACCTGGCCACGCGGATCGCCGAGCTTTTTAACCACAATGACGCAGACGATGTCAGGGACAAAAAAGACAAGTTCAAAAGGTAGGAAGACGGCGTTACGAACAGAAAAGAGAGCTGGGAGGTGGAGAATGCAGCTGATTGTATTTTTATTACCAGACACAACAAGGAGATGTCAGTGAATCTTGTGTTGTGACAGGCAGTGTCAGACTAAATTTACAGTCATCAGGATCAAAGTATTCCGGATGAGGAGTTCTTTTCAAAGACGTTACATTTATTTTGGAAAAAAATCATTATCTGAGGTTCAGCAGTTTAGCTCTCTAAAACATGGAAGTCCCTGTCTGTTGAAGTGTTACCATCTCAGCACACACTGACTTAAATTATTCAGTATTCACTGAAAAAGTAACATAATTTCTGTTTTATTTAATGATTTTATAGCGGTACAGGTCCCCCTTTTTAAAGGTAGATGTCTTGTTTTAGGACAAACTCTTCAAATGCACACTATCAGCAGTCAGTGCAAAAAACTGAAATACTAATTCTGAACCAAGAGATTTTGTGAGTCATTGAAAAAGACAGCACTGTAAAAGCTCTGACTTCTTTGTCCAATAAATTGTCTGATTCACTGACCATTCACTGATTCACTGGCTTGTCTGGTATTTGGCTTAGAGCTGCAATGTGCTAATTTTAGCCCAGCTGTTCTCAAACAGTCTCATATCTTGGATCTTAGCGACACATTACTAAATCTGGTAAGATCTTGAAATGGTTTTATTGTGGATTTATCACTGAATTACAGAACTGCCCATACTGTATGTATATAGTAATGGTGAGAGTGGAACCTATGATTAGAAGTCAGTTTATACTAAATGTGATTATTTTTAATGTGGCACACTATAGTGAAATTAAACCATTCTTCATTTGGCTGGGGGACATCCTGGGATACCCGCCAGGACCCTCATTTGGGAACGACCATCATTAACAGTACAAAAAATGCAGCAGTGAGAGTTACATTTTACCTTTCTCACTTGGCTTCACCTCCACAGCAAACTGTTTCAGAAGAAAATTGAACGTCTCTTCGATCCCAACTACCAGAACAGAGATTCACCGGGAAACGCCTCAACTCTATACAGGTGACTAGAAGCAGTTTGGCATTTCCACCTGCGGCTGTTGCACGTTCCTGACTTAGGCCTTGGCTTGCCTTCATTGTGTAATATTTATACTTTTCACGCAAAATTTCATGCAAACATATAACATGTTTTTCAGTCACAGCAGTTCAACACCAGTAGCTACAACCAGCTCTTTCCACATGTATCACATTGGCCAAAAGGGCTGACAGTTGCATTTATGAACAGTATTTACACTGTCAGCTTTGATTTGTCTTTTTCCCGTGTGTCCAAACACAGGTGCGGTCTGTGCCTTAAGCTGCTGACCAAAGACACAGAGAGGAAGATTTCTTGTGTTCCAGGGAAAATCAACATCGACGTTCGAGGAAATATCACCTACAGTCACACTAGGTATTATAGCAGTGATTCAGTGTGACTCAACTTCAAAACAATATCCAGTACATTTCAGTGTACACTCAGAGTTCTTGCATTTATTTCATTTGTAGCAGTTATACATACAAGGATAGAAACTTAGCATAAGGCTACATAGTACTTCAGGGCAAAATGTTTATACTTCATATTATATGTGTTTATGCATGCTTGCATCTGTGTGTTTCCAGACAGAAGGGCTGGGATGTCCATGAATACATCACCAGCCTGTATGAGGAACTCAAGTCCTGGGTTCTGGTCTATTGGAGAATCTGGGGTACCATCAACTACCTCACCTGCTCCCGCTGCCAACAGGTAGGTATGTGTGTATGTGGGCATGTCTTTCTATACTTGTGAGGACCAACTGTTGAGAAACTACCTGTTCTGTGAGGACATCTGTAGTTGTGAGGACATTTTGGCAGTCCACACAAAGGAAAAATGCAAATTGTGGCTTATTGGTTAAGGTTAGAGTTCAGGTTACAGTTAGGGTTATGGTCAGGGTTAGGCATTAGTTGGTTGTGGTTAAGATTAGGAAAAGACTATAGAGAATGAATAGAAGTCAATGTAATGTACCCACAAAGATAGTAATACCAACGTGTGTGTGTGTGTGTGTGTGTGTGTGTGTGTTTATTTGTGTGCAGGTGTTTGTTTGTGCAGAGCTGACCCATTGTAAGTACCATCCAGAGAGTGTGTTGTACCCTGGTATGGGTGGAGAGAAAGGCTGGCATGGAGCAGGAATCTACCCCTGCTGCAACCAGAGGGTTCTCCGCTTCGACCCCACTGGCATTCCCAAGGTACACACACACTCGCACATACACACACACACACACTCACACACATGCTGAGTTTTGTTGTTGTACCGCTACATACAACAAAGACGTGAAATCAGGTAATCAGGTAAAAAATTGGTGTCACTGCTAGAAACATTCTTGTTCATTGTTCTGTTAGCAACATTGTAACGACTCTGAAAAATGTTACTTTGTTCCCCGCTGTGATCAGAACATTCTTTTCTCTGTTAGATTCTCTTTTTACAAACAAGGAGACAGGGGAAATTGTTTGTAAGCAAGTTCTTTCTATAAGAGCATGCCAGGCATTCAGAAATGTTTGGGTGATGTGGGGAATTTTGTGCTTGGATGATTTCATGTGATTGTGCTGTCAGCTCTGTGATTGTGCACACTCAGAATTAAAATGTGTTTTGTGTGGTCATTATAATGGTGTGGTAGGTGATTTTTTACAGTGAATATGGACTCATATGAGACTTGATGCTGTTTGCATCCATACAAAAGTCATAACAAAGGAAATGTCCATCTTGGATTACAGGTTAGGGTCATTTCACGTTCACTCAATTCCCTGTCTTTATCAACTGGATGAAAGGACCTTTTTTTTCTTTCTTTCTTTTTAACATCAGAAAGGATTTATGGAGTTATGGAAGAAAAAAAGCACTTCCTTGAAACTGAATTGAATTGAAACAGACCCCCACCAGGGTTCAAGTTCTTCATGCAAGAAAAGGATAGAAAGTGAAAAACACAGAGCCTGGACCTCTCAGCAGGAAATCCTCAAACTTCAAACAGTTACCTCTCACTGCATGTTGGAGCCTCCAACACACAGAGTTCCCCAGTGCTGCTTAAATCTCCTTCCATGCCAAGGAGCCTAATGGGAATAGGAAATCATAATAATGTGTGTGTATTCCGTGCTCAGGGCTGTAAGATGCGAGACCACATAGTTAATGTGCCCGATGAAGAGAACTGTACTGACAAAGTGACCTCAGCCCAGACCAGAGTCCTCAATGACCTCCTGCTGCACAGAGACGCAGTGTGTGTGTCCAACACACCACCAGCAGAGGGGTATGTTTAAAATGTGTGTGTGTGTGTGTGTGTGTGTGTGTGTGTGTGTGTTAGAGTCCCATTTGCCATTTCATCATCTGAAGGACAAGTGTTTTTCTGCTAGTGTACATGCATCTGTATGTGTCTGAGTTTTAGAGTAGCATTTATGAATGGTTACAAGGAAACAGAATTATCTGGTAATATGTGTGTGTGTGTGTGTGTGTGTGTGTGTGTCAGGACTGAGGAGTCTCCCTCTAGTACTGAGAAGGTTCTGGACTGTGATATTCTCCTGGAGCCAAGACTCACTGGACCTCTCAGAGGAGACGGTTGTGCTGTAAGTTTCTCTCTCTCTCTCTCTCTCTTTCTCTCTCTCTTTCTGTGTCTCTCTGTCTTTCACTGTCTTTTTCTCTTGTCTTTCTCATTTTCTAACTTCACCTACTTTCTCTTTTGATTAGTTTTCCCTATTGAAAAACTGGAGTCTGCAACTGGTAGGATTTTTCCTTCATTTCCTTCATCATATCTGCTTGTATTCTGGTTTTGTATGGATGCCTCTTCTCAAAATTACACACTAGTCTAATGGCATTGAAGGAGAATGTAGAAGTTGTGATTGAAATGTTAGTAACAGCAGCATAGCAGTAAGCAGTAATCTGTTCAGATCAACGTAATCAAATGTAATGAACTGTGAGGTGCACAAGTCAGGTTCTAAATTTGCCAACCAGCTGAGCAGTTGTGTGTGAAACCCGTCGCCCTTGCCCTTGCCAGAGGCAGCAGTCTCTCCTGTCGGAGGATGAGGAGTACACCACGGGGTCAGAGGTCACCGAGGACGAGGTGGGGGATGAAGAGGAGCAGTCCAAGAAACAAGGTGGAGTAGTGGCATGGGATGATTCTTGTTTTTAGGGATTGTTTTGGTCCTGTGTTGGAGCCAGATGGGTGGGGCTTGTCACTTGGGGCAAGAAAAATGATTGACAGAACATTTAGACAGTAAAGGAAGTTTTTAAAATTCTTCAACTGACTGAATCACAGACTGTCTTGATGTGGTAAACCTCAGCCGTCTGGTTCTCCAAACAGATGAAAGAAATACAAATAACACCATTATGATTTGACACAGACCTGTGCAGGAGATTAGTGTGTAACATTATAATGGATAGGTGTCTTGCCAGCCTACGTCTTATCCTCTCAACCACATCTCACGTGTTCCAGTACCTGCCATTTTTATGGTTTTCTTGTTTTACACTAGACAGTTGTTTGCACAGCTTTAAATGTTATTAGTCAAAGATTTAGAGTACAAGAAATGTAAGTAATAAAAATCTTGTCCTAAAAAAAGATATGAAAATTCTGTGAACTGAAAACTTGAATCACATAAGTGGTTCAGTGGATCAAAGACAGTTTGGTGACAACAGGGGCAATGTGATAAAAACAGTAAAAACAGCCATTTTTCTTGATCTATTAATGATTCATCTGTTACTGAGAGTACAAAACATCCTGGTCATTGCCGACAGCAGAAAGTCTCTTGCTTCAAAAGGGTCAAAGTAACAAAATTTGGCTGGTAGAAATGTTTTACTGAGTTACTCAAGGAGAAATATAAAAGCTGTAGTTGTTCAAGACAACTGAGTATACAACTAGTTTTCAAATGATTATATTCATAATTGGGTTTCCATTTAGCATTTAATGTGTGATGCCTTATATGTGTTTATCTTTTTGTATAATTTTTGTTACTTTGACCAATCAACAATAAATGTAATTTGTATTTTGTGAATGGTTCAAATAAAATGCAAATACATATTCTGTTTTTAGCACATCACTATCACTTTTAACAGAAAAAAAATCACTTCAGAGGCATTTTCATTACATCTATTCTTACCATTTAATTTTTGTTTCTTCTGCCCATCACAGAGTGCAGTGATGGGAAATAATCCAGTTGCTCTTTTCAGACAGCAGGTGGCAGCAGATCCCCTCTCAGACAGTACTTTCATCATGTTGGTGTTTGTTTGTTTTCAGCTGCTAAGAAGGCAAAGAAGGCCAGCAGACCTCTGAAAAGACAAGTGTCCTCTCCCAACTTCCAACGCAAAGAAAAGCCCGAGAAAGTGAGTTCCTGCTCAAGTTTTTATCAATAATAAATTTATGCATTTGGAACAAAGTACAGAACAGTAAATGCAGCTTTCTCATGTGAATGTTTTGTCAGTGGTTCATACTTTTATGGTACAATAGGATACTGTTCATACTCCAGTGTTACAGTAGAAGTACACTTTTAAGTTTTGTGGATGATTAATCCTCTAATGTAAGGACTGTAAAAGCACTGAAAAAGCCTCCAGATAAATAATCTGAATTTGAGGCTTTTAAAAATGTTAAAATGTTTTTAATAGTTATTAGAATTTGTAGTTTCATTTCAATGAAACTACAACATTACAACATAACAACGTTCATTTTAATGAAACCACAACAACAGCACCTCTGTAAAATAAAATTTCACAGAGGGTACTACCAGTTTGTATTCGGTGATATCCAGTCAGCACAGAGTTGGTCCAACCGAGAAGGACAAACCCCAGCAGTGGATACTGACAGTAATGTCAGTGAGATCCTCTTAAGTCACATTACACTGCTTGTATTTACAATTGACTTTTTAAATTTGGCCTGTATGCTGGTCCACTCTTACTGTAGATTTATACAGAACATCTGCTTTATTAAAAACAGATCATGCCCCCCTTCATGCCCCCAGACATTTAATTTCCTTCTATCCTTTTGTCTTACACTGCTCATTTACAGTTTCATAACTTTCATAAGTTATTTTAGATCAGAAATAGGATTGTTTCAAGAGCTTTTTGTGTATTTATTTTGATCGATAAATTGGTCTTATAATATCAGGTAGCATTAGAAAGGTCTCATAAAGTGCAGATAGCCTGTTAAGACTATAGTACACTGTTATATGTTGATGATTCCTCTGTAATGAAAGCATGTACACCAAAACAAGCAACTTTGGTGCTGTTGGCGATTCACACTTGAATGGCACAGGCTTTCTGAGTGCTGTGCTCTCATTTTGTCCAAATCCATCTATCACTTTCACAGGCGCTGTCAAGGGACAATACACCTTTCACGTGAGTTAATCTGTATGCAGAATATCCCCTGTTCAACACACTCGCATATCTCTGTTGCTACCAGCTGTGGGTCAAATGTCACTTCCAAATCCTTTTCGTGCTTGGTTTTAAATTACTCAGGTGCCAGATGGGTGAGATCGACCTCACAGGATAAAGCTGTGAGGCCCAGAAAGTTTAGACTCACACAGGAAAATATTTCAAAGCCAGCGGAGCACACCTCCCTGTGATTGTCAGATTTGCCCTAAAGCAGTAAACTCCACCCATACGATACTCCAAGGATATGAAAACAAATGGGAAGCATTATTTGCATATGCAGTCTGAGCCAGGTTTGCTTGACACTGCTGCTTCTGTTGTGTGTTTTGTAGAGTGAGTGCTCAGAAGAGTAAATGGGACAGTTCTCGCTCCATGCGTTACAACCAGGACGCTCAGAGGGAAGAAGGTATACAGATGACATCATACTACCTGTTCTCCATCCACAACAACTTGAGAAAGAAATGTTTTTATTACTTTCACGTGGAGATTTTAACATACACCATCCTTTCAATTTAGGGTTTAATTGAAAAGAATGAGTAATAAAAATGTCCTTCTTTGAATCCATATCCTTTCTGTTTCCGAATCTTTTATCTTCTGTCTGTGTGATCCAGACCAGCGTCGTATGGTGGAAATCATCGGCCACCTGACTAAGATGAGGTTTGGAGACCAGGA
>OMKZ01012741.1:19390-54787 GCA_900302535.1 Neoniphon sammara
CAATCCCACAGCACTCCCACAGACACACACACACACACACACACACACACACACACACACGCTCATTCATTCATTCATCATTCCCTGTTCCACTACTGACGATTTTGTTATGTTCTGGTCTCATAGATCAAAAACACGCTACGCTCAGATCCGGACAACATAGAGGACTGGATTAGAAAAAGCGAGAGAGAGATGGCTGGTGGATGAGCGTGACAGCTGAGGAGGAGGAGGAGGATGAAGAGGAAGAGCAGAGATCTTCATCAGCGCTCAGTATAGCAAAATAACTTAACACAGCAAGCCTATACTGGCAGCGTTGTTCGCGCGGCCCCTCGGCCATCCCTCCTTGCCTGTTCCACCACTCCTGCTCGTCCCTGGCAGCCGGGACGGACACTCTCATCACCTTCAGCCCTTTGTGGTCCATTTCCTTCCCTCTTAGCTTAACTCAGGTGACTATGTATGGATCACCTCCCCTCGCAACCGCCATAAGTGAGCTAGCTGTTTGTGTATCCAATTATTTAAGGAGTGAAGCTGCAGGACAGGCAGGCTCTCGCTCCAGCTCAGATCTCAGAAAATGTGGACATGTATGTTAGAACCAGACCTGGGTCAAATGTACAGATATTTTTTTAGTGTTTGTTTTAGTGGGGTTTGCCATGTAGGGCAACGCAGCAAGTGCCAGAAATTTTAGACAATTACGTGAAAAGTATTTGAAATTCACTGTAGTATACATACCTAAGAATGACAGTTTACCTGACATGATTTGAGATGTTTGAATGCAATAAAATCCTCTCATCTGGTACAAAATGAAATGGTTGAGTCGATATGGTTCTCATCCAGGGCTTGACTCACTAAAAATTTATAAGCTTATTCTTACTTCAATCTATCCTCAGTTTTTCATGGTTTGCATTTAAAACAAACACAAAGAAGTATTTGGGGATAGTATTTAACACAGGTCTGGTTAGATCTAAAGTAGGGCGAGAGCCTGTTGACTGTGTAGCTCCACAGGACTGGAGCTGGTGACCAGTGTGGCAGACCACCTAGTTCAACAAGTTCACCATAGAATATAGAGAGCCACTTAGAGTGAAACATCTGTACTGGTGCGCAGTAGAGATCAGACCTTGGCTAAATGGTATTTGCATCTAATTATTTGTCTTTTTCAGCCTACCTGGAACACCAAATTGACTTTCAAGTAGTGTAAACTTTGTATTGGCATTCGTTATCCTAAGTGGCAAAGCCCGACCATCTGGCAGCCCACACACTGAGAGACAGATGCTAAGAATTATTTACAAATGCTGTTTGACCCAATTCTGGTAGAGATATAGATAAAACCATTTATATCTGTTTTGGAACATGACTGTACTGTACACCACTGGGACCAATAAAACATGAATGAACTGTGATATCAAAAATAAAACAGCTAATTCCAGATAAGCCTTTTTCCTGTGCATTTCAATTGTGAATTTTTTTTTTTAAAGATTCTGTTTGGTCATTGCCCATTGGGTGGCAGCATATCACCTTTAAGAAGTTACTCTACGTATTTTCAATCAACTTTGCCCCAGTTTGGTCACAACTTTGTTCCACCAAACAGCAAGGTGATGTCAAAGCATTGATCAGGGTAAATCATAAAAATAAATAAATAAATAAAACATATCAGTTACATTCCTCCTCTTCCATCAGCTGCTCCTCCTTCAGCAGTTACAGCAATCCTTCAAGATACTAATGTCTATTTTTAGCCTGTGCAGGGTTATTTGCTTGCTTGGAAAAACAAAAGAGAGAGCATGCATTTTGCAGAAACTCTCTGACAGGACCGTGCAGAGGTCTGGATCTGTGCCACTGTGTGGAGAGTCACTCGCTCTGTTTGAGAGGCTGTGATTGGTTGGCTGCTGTTGGTGGGTACTGTGACCTGGGCTTCCTGTGTAACTTACAGGGGTATTAATAACCCCTCTTGCTCAGAGTGTAAACAGAGAGCGGGGCATGAAGGGGCATCGGTAGGTGGGTGGTGGGTTTTGAAAGGTGGGGGTGTGCTGGCCATGTTCCCAGCGGTGCTCTGAGACCCCCAGCTGTTGCCTCTTCTCCTCAAAAGCGGATGCCGAGGATGGCTGAGGATCTCGGGATCTGGGTCAGGAGGGAGAAGGAGGGGGGAGACTCCAGTTACTATGAATCACCGTGCCAGGAAGATGCTTTAATATTAAAATAATAAAAGCAAACATATTAACAAACAATGATCCACAATAAAGGGAAGCCTGGAAGACATGCACTGCTGATTTTATCAAAGCCCACAATGCTTTAAAAAAAAAACCCTCCAAAATAAAATCCAAACCCCACTGTGGTTCTCACAGTGAGGTCCAGGGAGCCTCGGGGTCCTTCAAGGGTCTCCTGCCGAAATGAAGAATAGTTTAATTCACTAGAGAGCATTCCCGTTGGAGAATGTATGGGAATGACTGTTGTAATGACAGGTTTCTTGGTTACTGCTATTATTTCCCACAATTCAAAATCAAATAATTAAAAAGTCTTCCCTTATAAGGAGGGCTGCCTGGGGTCCCTCTCCCTGGGTATGTCTGTCTGGGGGTCTTAGACGTGACAATATTGGAGAGCCGCTGCCATATTGGACTCTCCACAAGTTAACCCACCTAGTGCAAAGTTAATGCAATAACATGCCATCAGTTCATTGCAAAAATTAAGTGCACAAATGAATTTTGGCAAGCAAGCAGGGCAAAGGGCTTCTTCCCTGGCTGTGTGAGAGGTAACAGGCCGTTGGGATTGCATCAGAGGAGTGTTCAACTTTCAGTGGAAGAGCGTCATCATAAGCTTTGATGGAATACCAGTATGTTAACAGGGATTAATGGCAGGATCATCTTACCCAGGCCCAACCTTGGCAGTAGACTTCTGAGCGGAAATGGAGAGATGCCACAGGAATACTGTATCAGAGAAAGAGAGAGAAAGCAATAGAGGGAGAGACACATGGACAGAAAGACATCTATCATCACCTACAATTGATTTTAGTGTGTTTTGGTGTGTGTCAGAGGCTGAGAGGAAGGGGACAGGCTTTTGAGCTGTGGTCACATCAGATAACAGGAGCCTAGTCTCCTGAGGTCTCTCGGTTTCCCAGGCAAGTCTGATGCCAGTCCGGATGCGAGCTCGTATCGGCAGCCGTTACTGTACTCAGCCCAGGAATGTATTCTGCGTAGTTGTGCTTTCTAAAGGTAAACCAAAGCCACATCTAAGAGCCTGAGATATCATTTCACCGGACCACACACTTGGACCATTGGTGGAGCTCAACTTGAGTTTGGACAAGAACCAAACCCTAAGATCTCTGGGTTACATGTTCCAAGAAGTGGTGTGAATGCATGACAATTATATTCAGATCATGATAATAAAGCCAACATGCAAGACATAAAAACTTTATGGGGCAACTGAATGTAATTTCTTGGGGAATTTCCCTGCACTTTAAGTTTTTTTCTTGTGTCTAATTACCTGCCTGCACTACATTGCAATGCATTTCTGGTGGGATGTTTTAAGATTGAACGGTCACATATTTCACACCTGTCATAAACTAAGAATCATGCGCAAACACAGAGGGTGCCATTAGCTAAGTTCTGTCAGCTAGTCTGGCAAGGGAACTTTTGTTAATTTTTACTGTGTGTCCCTGTGCTGTCAGTGAACATTTTGTTTCCTTCTACTGGCTTTGACCCTTGACCTCTTTATTAGTGGTTCCTTGTAATGTTGGTGATCTAGAAATTTAAGCTTTTGTTCTGTTGCACTCAGTTTGTCATTCTGGATAAGAATGTGTACTAAATATCTAAAATGTACGGTAAAATGAATCTGATTCTGAAACCTTAGGATAAGAATGTCTTTTTTTTTAATTAATGTAGTTTTGGTAATGAGACACTCTGAGTTAATTTTAAGAACACAGAGACATCTGTCCCCCAATTCAGATGCCGACCTGCTGAGTGAAGGCAAATCTGATGTTCACAATAAGTTACACAATACACATTCATACTAATAATTCATAAATAAAACCTACATAATTCCAAAACATCTATATTTTTTAAATCTGTATTTGTAGCCTGTGTTGTAAAGCAACAGCAATTTTAGAAGAACTTAATAAATTGATCTGACTTGATTTTAAATAAAACAGCATACTGAAATCCTATGGAAGGGCCACATGGTGATGTAATGAAGAAATCTGAGCAAAAGGCAGAGTTATAAAATTCTCAACTTTAATCAGTTCAAAAAGTTCACAACAAATGTAACACTTCGAGAAGGGAAATTTGCCATTAGAGATTGGGTACTTATTTGGATTTATACATTCTTTGCCTAATTAAACTCGTTGGCAATTAATTTGCTCTCTGGACAAAAGCCTTTTGTTTATTTGGATAGAACTTAAAACAGGTACAAATGAAAATGCAAAAATACAAAATTAAATGTAAACCCAGTTTTATTTCATTTTGCTCTAAAGGTAGTGTCTTGAAGCACTACAGCATGGTAAACAATGTAAATTAGTACAATTCAAAATCTTGAAAGCCGTCTGAGTTAAACAGGAGTTGTTATAAAGATGCAACCAACCAAGAACCCATAAATATCTCCACCACTTCCTTAAAACATCCCATTAATGAAGGCTCACAAATGAGCAACAATCCTCTTAGAGGAAAACAAAACGCTGATGTCGACTAGGCGACAGCACACACGCGCACACACCCACAACAAAAAGAAACAATAGAATAAAAGGAAAAAATAACCAATTATGTTCCCATGGTATTAAAGATGCTATACAATTGGGATGATATGCACATAATCTGTTTTGCTTTCCCTAAAAAGTGCTTGGCTGTGGCTAAACACTTTTTTTTAAGTTAAGCATAACTCATGAGCAATGGATGCTGATCCCGATGCATTAAGCAGCATCTCTCAGACCTTCATTCATTATCTGTTAGATTCACATTCTCCCACAGTGCAGTGGGGCACCACACAAGCGGTGCATGCGCCTCTAGAAAACCTCTCCGCTTCCTGTCTGTCTGTCACACCACAGGTCTAGAAGCCTCTATTCTGATGACTTGACACATATGCCGTTTTTCACAAAAACTCTGCTGTATATATAATATATATATAAACAAATATATGGGGAATAGGGAATAAAGGAGGAAAAAAAAAAACAGAGTGGGGGAGGAAAAATAGGGGAAGAACAAAAACAAATTGGTTAACTTGTCCTAATCATTACAACCTCATCATGCAGCTGTTGGGATGGGCCATAGACCAAACAAAACATAAGCTTAGATTAACAGTTCTGGAAAGATATTACACAAAAAGTCTCCATAGAAAACGCATATAATGTAAAAAGGGCCACAGGGTGACGCGGTAATCATTTACATGTTATTGGCATTGTTTTGGTCAACAAACATCCAATGGGACAACCCACTCTACCACTGCAGAGGGGGAGGGGCCTCCCACCACACTCAAACGCCTCTCTCTTGGGTTTTGTTGTGTTTGCTGTGGTTAGGGTTTATTTTTGTGTTTGTTTGTTTGTTTGTTTGTAGGACTGTACAGTTTGGTTGAGCTGGTGCTCAGTCACACATCTCCTCAGGGATCTCATGGGGGTTGAGGATGCCCGGGACAGACATCTGGATCTTGTGTTTCTCCTCCTGGGCCTGGCGAAGCGACGCCTCCCTCTCCTCCAGGAACAGGTCTGTGGTGTCCTCACCCGCAAACTCCTGGAGATATAGAGAAACACCACTGTTAGTTTGGAGGTTTACACACAACAAAACAGACAAGCTCACTGAACGTTTTGCCTGCGCCGACTGAGCACATCACAACACGCTCTGTCACTTGCATACACACGATTTTTTTCCAACAATGAGCTGGCACACCAGCCACAAACCTTCCATGTACTTAAAGGGACAGCCTGACCATGCAGGAAAATGTTATTTATGGAAACAACAGCTAAGCAGCCAGCTATGTAGCTTCTGATAACCTATCCTCTCTGCTGAGAGCAGACAAAGTCATCCTAACACTGACTAATAGCAAAGCCAGAGATATGCAGGCCCTTGAATTAGCCACTCGATATTTAATCTTATTAAGCTTGCTGGTGCACAATATACAGGATTATAGCCCCAGACTAAGTTTGCTATGTCATCTATCTCAGGTACCAGGACTGAACCAGACTCAGATAAGGTTATTATGTATGGGTATAGTAGCAATGCTAAGGGCAGTCCTAAAAGGGGGAGAAAAACAATCTTACAAAGATTGTATGAATTTATGGAAAAATGAAAAAGAGGAAATCAATTTCTTTTTGAACCCAAGGTCAACTGATATAAATGTGTATAAATGTGTATAAATGCGTGTGTGTGTGTGTGTGTGTGTGCGTGTGCGTGCGTGTGTGTTAGAACATGTATTTGCATGTATACATGTGTAGGTATGTATATGTATATATCTGGTTGTATGTGTGTGTGTATCAAAAATTAGATTACTAGGTAAACATTTTTTTGGGCAAGTGGAGATGGCATGATGGCAAATTATAACAAGCACCGTATCATGTGGCAACAGTCTTATCTTACCACTAGATACTCTGTAGTGTTGACAGAAGACTCGGTTTCTAGCCCCGCCCCAATTATATGCGGAGCTCCACAGGGCTCTATTTTGGGCCCTGTCCAGTTCTTTTTATACTGCCTCTTGGATATGTATGCTCTTGGAGAATATATCCTTTCATAGTAATATGTATGAGATGCAGGTCTACCTAGCTCTTCATACCCCCAAATCTTCCCAATTTCAATACACTCATTAGTCGCCTGACTGACATTAAGGTCTGGATGTTAATTTTCTGATGCTCAGTGATGATAAAAGCACTGGCTCCATCGGACTAGACTGTGAACAGCAGGCAAGAGATTTGGAGCTGATCTTTGATCCTGACCTTAGTTCTTTGATCACATTGAAACCTCTTGACCAAATCTGCTTTCTACCACCTCAGAAATGTTGCCAAATTAGAACTTTTCTTGCCCTTTAAGGCACCAACAAACTCACACATGCCTTTGTCTCAAGTAAGTTAATACAATGCTCTTTTTTCCTATAATCGACCGATTACAACTTATTCAAAATGCTGCAGCTCACACTCCTACTAGAGCCAAGAAAAGAGAACAAACACATTACTCCTATACTAGACTGCATTCACTGCCTGTGAGTTTTTTGACTGGTTTTAAGGTTTTAAGATGGTCTGACCCCCATTTACATATCTCATCTTTAAACAGCCTATAAGTAAGTATGCAGCCTGAGATCCTCAGACTACACCCTCCTTGCTGTTCCAAAGTCAAGGCTGAAAAGTCAGGGTGATCATTAGCCTCTTTTAAATTGCCTCTTTGTGCTCTGAATTTTTACATTCACTTTTTTTCTTACTCTATCACTCCTCTTTTGCTTAATTTCATTATTTTACTGCTCTATTATCATCATTACAACATTATCGTTATCACAAGATTACAATTACATTACATCTTTCAGTTTAAAATTCATTATTGTGACACTAATGAGTTGCCAATGACATTCAAGACCCAACGCCAACGATGATGCAGTTGACAATTTTTATGGATTGTATCTGGAGAGATTATGGTCCTATAAAGGCCTTTCACAGAATGTTTGTGTAAAGTGTTCTCTGTTCCCCAACATGGCTGCCTGTAACATAGCAACCACTGTTTTGTATATGGCAATGGAAGAGACACCAGGTGCTATATATGAGCATTATATCAACAAAAAATTAATAATTTGTTGTCTTGTTAATGGATCTTGTAAACAAGTGTTTGTAGAACAGTAATATCATACTTTTCCAATATTTTACCAACTCTGCCAATGCATAGAAATTAGGCATTTTATTTTGAAAGTGGTTACCAATGGTTGTGGGGAGCCATACTGGAAGAAAAAGAACCACACAAACATTCCGTGAAAAGCCTCTATATACGTGTAATTGTACCCCATATTTCAACAATGAATCAGTAATATTACTCTCTTTCTAGCCCCACCCCAATCACATACAAGAATGTTTCAATATATTTTACATAAATATAAATTGCTCTGTGGTTGTATTCAAATTATTTCAACAGTTTGCATTTAACTACAAGGTCTTCCTTGTACATGCAATTCTCCTTTCTCAATGGGACTATATGTTAAGAAACCTAAAAAAAAAATTAAGATAGTAATAGTATATTTAAATTCCTGGAAAAAAATTCTCACCTTGATCTGGACTAGGAAGTCCCTAAGGTGCTCCTTGAAGGCAGGAATGTCCTGGTTTAAGCTGAACAGCCCGGTAACAAACACCTTCACCTGGGCACTGAACCACACAAAGAGACAGACAAGCCCTTAGTGCACAATATTCAATAATGATAAACAATAAACAAATGAATGAACCAACGTGTACTGTACTGCAAGAGAGTGTGTGTGTATTCATCTGCACTCACTCCTGTAGGTGAGGGAAGGCTGTCTTTAGCAGGTTGGCCACGTACTCCTGGATGAAGACCTGGTTGTTGGTGGGACTGGCTGGGTTGAGCACCGTGGTGATCTTCCCCTCCTCCACCAGGTTGAACATGTAGGCCAGGATGGAGGCGTGCATTGTCAGGCCTGCAGGACAGATGTGAACATAAACATTTGTATTATTGCTGTGTGGTATTAACAGAAACTGTTGTCTTTAGCTTAATATTGTGGTGGCAATACAAATTAGGGTATACAGTATATTAACAAAAGGAGATTGAGAAGCTAATGCTTATGATTGCTCAATCTGAATAAAATCAAAGACTGTCCTACATGCAACTTAATATTTAGGCCAGAGATTGTGCACAGTACAAAAAAAAGAAGAAGGAAAAAAAAGTAGCCTCTTGCAATTTGGAAATCGCAGTACTCAGTATTGTAATTTAATTATGCAGCCCCGGTCTTCACAGGAAGCCTGGTTACTTGCTGTGAAAGGGGGACACAGGCATTAATCCAGTATTTCTCACTTCTGTTAGGATCACTGAGCATCAGTCGTCACAGAAAGGTTGTGCAGCTTCCAAATATAACATTGCTGCAACAATTCCAATATATGACCTTTGTCTTATACTGTATATTTCAATCTTAAGTAAGTTACATAGTAATTAAGTGGAGTTAAAAATGCATTGTTTAACAGAGAGGTTTGCTAGCATCCTCATGTCATGGATTCCTATTTGATGTTGTCCCAAGGGCCACTATATGGAAGGATTTATCTTGTTGATTAAGTATTGAATCATGTAACTGTCAATTCTGTACATTGGGTTAGAATAGTGATTCGACTGAAAAGAGAACAGTCATTCTCAAACATTTTTTATTACATTTTTCAGTTATAGTGAACTAAATTTTGGCAAATTTAAAATATTCCTCATTTTGCAGAGGACACCCGGCACACACACGAGTACCACGTGGACACTTTGAAAAAAACAGGTGTAAGCTTACCAGCAGTATGCGATGTATCAGTGACAACAGAGAAAATGTGTTGCAGGATATCACAGAAATATGTTTGGTAGAAACTCTGAGCTGCTGCTTCCTCCTGGGCCACATTCTGCAGGAGTGTATACAGAATCTGCAGACCTGGGGGAGCAGAAACACACACAGACACTGAGCTTTCTATACACGTTTTATTTCAAAATTCCATTCATGTTCCAGACCCCTACCTGAAGAATGGCCCACTACGCTCTACTGACAATGATTATTCTTCATAATAACAAATATTAGAATTTGTTACATGAATTTACAACCACATAAGTTATGTAGCTGTGTTTTTCAGAGCTGACCAACAATGTCCTTCCAGCACTCAGGGTTTGCATGGAATTTCAAAGGTGTGGAAACAAGCTAAATCATCTTCCTATGCAGTTTCCTGACATCTGTAGAAGCCATTTCTTACATACCACAAAGATATTGGCAAGAACATTCAAGATCTCCATTCATGACTGTCCGCAATCACTGTTCAATTAGGTTTTCAAATTCTATAACAGAATAAATTAAATAAACTGAGAATCGCTAATAAATGACAACTCCACACCCACACCCACACACATTCTTTTGACTCGCACACAGATGGCCAAGTTTTCTTGTGTGTATGTCCGTGTATATATATGGATGCCTTACCAGTGTCAGCAACGTTCCTCATGGTGTGTTTGAAGGCCCAGATGATGGAATCCAACACCAGTTTAAACTGGGCAGGGGGGATAGCAAGGAATGCTGGGAAGCAGTGGGAGTTGACGGCTTGGAGCAGGTAGAAGAAATGAGTCCTGTGCTCCGGATACTCCTCAAAGTTCTATTAGGAAAATAAAATCAGCAATTTGTTTAACAACAAAAAGGGTTACATTTAAGTTAATAAATAATTGTTTTATTCAAAAGTTGCTTATGGAGACTGAGTTATAAAATATGCTAAAAACATTTTAAAATATGATTTGCATAACTGTAAAAGTAGTAAAAACATAAAAGGATTTTTTAGTTGTCACTTCTTGTCACCCCTTATGTAAAACAACGAATTCCCAAATGGGGAACTGTTTTCAGTCCAATAAATCACCATGTAAACAAAGCCAGCAGGTGGGTGGAGGGCGGAAGACAAGAGCGTGCAGCCATGGTCCTCAATCAGGAGGAAGCTTTTCTTTTCTAAATCTATGCTTTATGTGTGCAGTAGTTCCAGTTCCAAGATTCAAGTTCAAAAATTCCAACATAGCACTATTTAAAAGATTTTTACGGCTGCACGACAGAGCTGGCCTACCCCTGTGTAATTTAACTTCCTAATTATTTGTGCGCTTGTAGTAGGTGCTTACTCACGTACTTCAGTAGAAGCAAACGTTTGTCATAGAGGTAGCATCGGCTCTGCCTGCTGTCCAATATATTAAACTGGCGCTAATCTATGATTATAGGCTACGCAATTAAAAACAGACTCACTTATTGAACACATTATATAGTGCAACAGCATGCTTAAATGTTTGAATAATTGCCAGATGGACAACATGCCTACTCCACTAACATTCTGCTGACTCCCACAAATTGCCTCATTATTCGACCACATTCCTGATCTGGCAATTGAAACTTTTTTTTTTCTTTTTTTTTTGACTGGGCATTCTAAACAACAATTTAGCCAATCACTGATCACCTATTTGGAACATTTATCTGCCTGTCACAATCGCCGCCCTTCCTAACAAATGTCAGTGCAGCCCTACCTTGTTGATCATGTTCAGGGTGCACTCGAAGACGGCATCAAAGATCTGGGGGATCTCACTGGTGATGTGTCCTCCCAGCTTGTTGACGATGGTGGCCATGGTGCTGAGGACCTCGGGCTCGCGAGCGGCAGGGACATTGCGCTGGTAGTCAATGAGGACGGCGTCCAGCAGCGGTGGAACAAAGTTCTCACCAACCTGGAAAATGATGTGGATTAGCAGGGATTAACACACTAATGAAAGAATAAAGGAAAACATGATCATCCAAATCTTTAACAACAGGTGCTGGACAGAATCCAAGATGGGAGGAAAAAAGCTGAAGCCTGTACTCTGCTCCCACAGTACAGACATTTACTGAAAGTTAAAGTCATTTACCTAAAAGCAATGATTCCAACGCACTGTAAATTGTATAAAGAAAACAGAAAGAGCCCTGAATGACACTTGTCTCAACTGACTGTTTAAAGGTGAAATATTTGTTTGCTGTTTAAGAATTTGTGTTAAGACATTTACATGCCTTGGGAGAAGAGTGCAGTGTACATAGAGTACTTTTTGATCAGTACACCAATTTCATAGGAATTTAATAGGAAAGCTCATGAGATGGCTTATAGAGTCAATACAGCAGAAGTGTTGGAGACAGTGAGCCCTACTCAGCCCTACTATACCTTGTGACATCACACAAAGTAAAAAAAAAAAAAAAAATAATTCTTGGGAGACTTATCAGTACTAATAAATTTCAGAAAAGTTCAGTTTTTTTACTCAAAATTTCATAGTGTATCTGAAATGTTTGCATACCTGTCATCAAAGCGCCAGTCACAGGCTGCACAGTTTAAACTATGAATTTGAATTGCTACGCCAATAAAAACACACCGCTGAGCCAGGAAGTGGCCTAGTCAGCCACACTGAAATGAAAGCTTTGTGTTTGATCTAAAAATACCAACTGGATTACTTGCATTTCTTTTTACTGTCAATTGTTTCAGTGATGGCACAGAACACAGTATTCTCTGAGGACAGACAAGTGTAAAAATAAATCAATACTGTAGGACAAACTTAAATTTTAGAATTATGTACTGAAGTACAATTTTAAACTTTTTCCAGATGAATTTAAACTCTGAATGTTACTTTGTATACTGAGAAATATCCATAACCCCAGCACCCATAAATCGATTTAAAAACCCACTGGATTACTGTAATTTCATGGTCATCACTTTGACAAACAATGACACTATTCTTGAATTCTTATAAAAAATAAAATAAAATAAAAAGTTGATTTTAGAAATATGAAGTTTTCACAACAGTGACATGCTGCCCCATTTCTAAGCATTTCAGAACGGTTTCTCACCATCTGTGGATCGTTTGATCGGCTGACCCAGCCTGAGATCAGTTTCAGCGTCTCTCGTTTCACCGTCCTCATGCTCCGGATCAAAGGCTGTTTGGTCACCATCTCACCTGCAACACAAAGCAGAGACACATGAGGATACACACATACTGCATGAAAATGATCAATTCACACTTCTGTCTGACAGTGTACTGTGGCGATGTAACCTCTCATCAATCCAAATACACTCGCAGCAGACTCACGTGTACGAGTGTACACACACACACACACACACACACACACACACACACACAATGCTATTAATGAGAGATGTTAGGGACAGTATGTCTGGCTACTTAAACACAGAAATATGCTGTGTGACAAGTAAATATGGGAAACTCAATATCTTGGGACTACTGGGCAATCTAAAAACCACTAAATGATAGTTGGAGATAAGCCAGCCTAGCTTTCCTAACCAGCCCCATCCAATATAGATACACAACATGAAACATGTTCATTAGCTAGCCACAGTGGCAAGTGGATTTGCAGTGTAATCAGACAGCTTCATACAGCCTACTTTCTTTTTGGGTAATTTGTAAAACAGAAAAACTGACCACAATCCAGCTATGAGCCAAATAGGACAACACAATTACTGGACCTATATATATATCACAATAAACTTGTACCTGTGTGGCTGAAAGCTACCTCACACACACAAACTGTCCTTACCGTTCGTCTGGATAGCGGCAGAGATATTCTCACTGAGGCACTTGTAGACGTTGAGCATGTCCAGGTAAATCCGTCCCAGCTGGATGACAAAGGGGTGTCCGACGGCCTTACAGGCCCTGACGTTGGTCTTCAGGATGCTGCCCAGCTGCTTCACTGTCTCTGGGTCCTTCAATATGTCCACGTTCTGAAGGTCAAGAGATGAGCAGCAGGAGGGATGGAGCAGGTTAGACATCAACACGGGTGTTCACTTGTCAGACCCCACACACACACACACCCACATGACCCCCTTGGGCACACGGATCATGTGTGTTCTGTTTATAAAAATCAAAATAAATCATTTGAAATGGAAGGAGATCAAGTTTGGAATACAAAAAAAACACTTTTCCTCATATAGTGTGTTATGAAGTATGTAACAGCCTTTATGGTGGAGAGGTAAGAACAACATTCTCAAAGTGTAGAGGTCTCAACAGACTTCAAAAAACTGCTTATTAATGTTTTTTTGTTCTGATGTTTATTCATCCTTTATGTTACTTCAAGTTCACACACCTGTTTGTCCCAGGCTCTCAAAAACAATAACAGCAAAAAAAAAAAACTACACTTGAGCAGTCAAACACAGATTCTTGCAACTTCACTTTTATCAGGGTATTATGTCTTGTCAAAGGTCCGTTGAGCAAAATATTGGTTGTCTAACTCCCACATAAAGGTGAGGCTGTATGACTAGCAGTGTGCTCAAGTCATTCTTTTTAACACTCCAATGTTAAAATAATACCTCATGTGGTAGTAAGTATGTCTCTTACCTTGGTAGCCTGCTGGATGATGCTGTCCCACACCTGATTGGGCAGTAGCATATATTTCTCTATCAGGTGCTCCTGAACCGCCTGGTCTGTCTGGGCCCCAATCATATAGCCTACTGCTTCATAGAAGGTGTGCACCTGGACTCACAAGAACAAAACTCATCAGCAAGCAAATGTGACGGGGCCACAGCATATAAGAGAAATGATTTAAAAACTGAGGCAATTCTGTGTCCTTCATTGCACTGTAAAGTTGTGATAAATATCTAGTGAGCAAACATCTGATGAGTGTGTATCTCTGTGCTGACCTGCTGAGGCTGAAGGTCACAGATGATGGTGTTGATGTTGTTGAGGATCTCGTCAATGAAGGGCATCACCTCGCCAACCTGAACCTGGACAAAATGACGCCGACACTTCTGGGCGATCTTGATGAAAGTGTCACATGCCATGTCCTGTACACCGTCATGGGTCTCTGGTGAAGAAGGGGTACAGGGGGTTAATGGGAAGCAATAACACGCATGCATATTTACACAACACAGTTGCATAATATGAACAAAAAGTTTATTTGTTTGCTTAAGTCTGCGACTGTGATATGATTTGTGATGCATAATATTGTGAAGCAACACAATATTATGCTGATAATTAGGTTCTGCTCAAATAAAGAAAAATGACCAAGGCCAAGGACTCTGCAGAGAGTACCACAAGAGGCTATCTGAACCACCATGTATCTCCGTGACAACCCTTAAAGCCCTAACTATAACTAATGGGAGTTGAAAATTTAGGAATATAAAACAAAGGTACTAGGCTGTATCTCCACTGATCAGAATGAAGATGACAAAAACAGAGAGGAACAACACAAGTCATCCTGACAGCACCACAGAGCAAAGCATGGCTAAAACTACAGCACACTGTGTTTGCCTTGTTTCTACCATCAGCGTACACTGCCATCACACACATGTGGGACTTATTTTCTTATCATTTAGTAGCAGGCTCTGCCTACCCACAGTTACTTTGCATCCTCTTCCCATTTGAAAACTACTGCAGTTAGAGGATTCGATTTCCAATCAACTGTGCTGCAGACATGCAACAACACACCTTACTATTATTTCTCCTCCACCCTCGGGTCCAAATTCATGTGGACCGGAGGGTGGAGTCCATTTCCAAATTCAAATCAACATATCACTGTTTTTCTTTCTTTTTCTTTTTTTTTTACACCCGTTTCTCACCGTGCATGAACTCAAACAGCTTGTTGACTACAGTCTTGAGGAATTTCCAGTGGGCTCTGAGGAAGCGTGGATACTGGCCTACGATGTACATGATGTTGGAGGCTATGATGGCCTTGTTGTCCTTCCCCCTCTTCTGCTCGCACAGACCCAGCAGATCCTGAGACAGACAGACAGTCAGTCAGGAAAATGTCCAGACAACACTACCGTGTACAAAATTTAATGTTGATAAAAAATAGCTATCACATCTGTCTTCTTTTACATTAATCTGTAATTCTATTGTGGCCAACGAGAGACTATTGCTCATCGCTAGACAGAGACCTGTATGTATAAATTATTGATGAATAAAAGTGCCGATCTGGAACCAGTTTGTCCATTAAGAGGAAAGGTTCAAGACTTTGAAAAGTGTTTGTGAGAAGCTGGCACTAGCTGTCTGCTGTTGGCATTTCTTAACAATACTTGTGCAAGTCAATGAGTTATGAAATCATAATACTCTAGTACTTGCATGGTTGTATTCACAGGCAGACTAAGCAGTGTTTTTCAATGACTTGTTTACAATTTTGACCCTTAAGAAGGATCAATATTAGTGCTCAATACAAGGGCTTTTAAAAATCCTAAACCTTTAAGTGATATTAAAATTCACATGATCTAATCAGCAGAAGCTTTGGAGACACAAAGTGCAATAAACTGAGCAGCTTTTATGTTTACGGTTATACTGTTGAGTATTTCTCAAGTCATCGATTTTACTTTGATTGAAGCATATGGGCTTCAAGTATTACACTGATACGTTTTCAAACACATCTGTTACATGGCACATATTTTGTAGGCTCTCTATAAGCAGTGTATTATAAACTGGCAAATTTACAAAAGATGAGTCATGTAAACAAGGTAAGGCAGAGTTAATGAACGTCATCAGATCCAAACCCATGACCTGTTTAAAATTACAGTTCTGAAAACACAGTTTTAATGTCATTAAGAAAAAGAGGGATGGTCTGTCAAGAAATTGTTGCATCTTGCTTTGTTTGCTAAGGATATCTTGGTATTCTTTCCATCCTAACCAACCACTGCTCCTGGATCAGGACTGACTCTTTGAGGTTCTACATGTAACAGGTCCAGCTCTGGCCTTGTGATCCATTGTTGTACTATACCTTGATGACAGTGACAAGGAACCTCTTCTCGTCCTCCTCGTGCATGGCTCCACTGATGGATCCGATGGCCCAGCACAACGTGTTGAGGTTCTTCCAGGACCACTCAGTGCCATTCACCTGGTTATGGAGCTTCTCCGTCATGATACGCTCCGTATCCGCATAGTCCAGATGAGTCAGGTACACTGCAGGATGGCAGAAAAGTTCTTTTGTATTTACATGTATCCTACAATCAATCAGCCTACAATGACTGAGTGCTAGCAAACAAAAAAAAAAACAAACCTGTCAAGATGACAATGACAAGAAACGTCTTCTCACCAAAAGCAATTTTACTAGCTGAACTGATTCAAATGAATTTTTCATGGAAATCTGTCCTGCTACGCATTTTCAGAGCAATTTTGTGTGCCAAATTAGGTGTGATGTGAGAAGATTTAAAGTTTTAATATAAAAAAAAATCCAGTCACAATGGATTTTTGTTTGTCTTTGTCATTTTATCAAGTGGACTCACACCTATGTGTTGCCATATAGGAGTAACTTTAGGGAGTAACATTAGGCTAGTTAACCACACAGGCAACAAAGAAACAGAGGGCAAAGTCTGCAGTTTAATCATTACTTCTTTGTGTAGAGCAGCGTAACATCCACCAAATGACAAATGTTAGAAAAATTTGGAACATGTCAGGTGTCTGGGAGTAAGTATTCACATATCTCTACAGTATTTGTAGCATTGTAGTGCTGGGCAAAAGTTGATTCTGTGAGTGTATGGGAGATACAGTTTGTGTACATACAGGAAATTAAAGATAGCATGCATGAGAAGATTATGGTTTGCAGGTTTGATCAGTCATGCACTGTTATGACTAATCTTAACCCACCCAGAATAACTACACAAAGACAAAAGACAGTGCAGCGGGCATGGGCTCAGGTTCTCTCATAACTAAACCGTACCAAGGGTTTCCCTCATGTTCTTGTAGAGGTTGATGGAGTCTGTGTCCTTCATGAACTCTCTGACGACCTCCCCCTGGTCATTCTCCACCACTAACACCTCCTCTGGCTTGGCCATCCGACTCACCATCAGCAGACGCACCTGCCACAGGGGATAAACGCTTGTCAGCACATACACATAGCTAGCAACACTCTTACTGGCTTCTCTCTCTCTCTCTCTCTCTCTCTCTCTCTCACACACACACACACACACACACACACACACGACGCCTTTCTAAGAACTGGTCCACAAATGTGGCTAATGCATAAGTATATAAAGCACAGTATTTTTCATTAGTACTGACCACATTCATATAAATATGTTAATATTTAAGTACTACTGTTTGCATTTGTTGGCATAAAGTGTGAAATGTAAAGGGATAATACACTATAAGATGTGTACCACATGCATTGTTTTTAGAACGTGCACAAACCGATGTGCTTTATCAAAGACTATTACAAATGACTAAAAGAAAAAAAGAAGAAAGAAAACAGAAAAATCAGCTTTTAATTCATGTTCTCTAAAGCACAATGCTATTTGTACTTTGCAGACTTTCAGCAAGATGGTCTCTTTGTAACTAGCAACTTTCTTGGCAAGTGTTTGGTAACCACCTGTTGTTTGACTGTGCCAGCTGAATCTAGCATGTCTGCTAGCTTAAATACTTTGTGGGTGTCTCAAACTGAATTACTTCTGCATGTCTAAACACCAGTCTATTCAGTCATCTCTAACTTGTTGTTCGTAGGATTTTTTTTCTCTTACAGAAAATTTGCATTCATAAATTAGCTACAATAATGTAAGTTCTAAGTATTTGATGCAGTGTATCAGCTGATGGCTTTGTTGAGCCCTTACATCTTGACAGTGCATTCCTTTCAAACAGAGTCATACTTGCTGTGTCAAAGTATATGCAAGTATGTGAAAACTACAGTATTTATCAGAACATAGGCAGCTAAAACTGAAATTCAGTCCTAAAGGAATGGTTGCTCTAAACATGACTTTTTCTCCATCATCTGCTTTATCCTCTTATCAGTTGAAACCCTGGTAACATTCACATATCATATAACACACAGAAAAATTGTTGATGCAGAAATGGAAGTGGCCTGCAGTTTTCTGGGCCCAGATTCAGGCTCTACCTTGTAGTACATAAGTTAATTCAAACATACACTATGCTGCTATTTGGCATGTAATCTAAAGATTTCCTTTGTAGTGCAACTTTCCTGTCAGTCTAAATGGAGATTAACTTAATCTGATGTTCTTTACAGGACAGGGAAATAACCAATCTAGATATTTGGATCATAAATCAGTTTGTAGTTGGACAAAACAGCTAAAGTTTGTATGGAGGCCAGTGTGAGTACTGAAAATGCATTTTTATTGAACTATGTAGCCCTGCTGTCCAGTAAGAGCATACTGCGCCCCAGATACAAAACAAACACATGAACCCTTACACCCACAGCAGCTAGTGCTACAACTACTATGTCTGCAAACACTAGGGTTCAGCACCTTGGAGGCAGTAGGCAACCCTGCACTCTGAGAAATGCATGTGTTGATGATTTTGTGACACCTGTGTGTATAAGGGACTGAGTGTGAGGGAAAAAATCCAGCTACCTTAGAGAGGACAGGAAGGTAGAGCTGCCGGCGTGGTGGCACGTCAAAGTGCTGGTTGCCAGAGAGGAGAGGGGAAGTGGAGGTAGAGAAGGGACTCTCTCTGTAGAGCTCAGCTGCTAAGTGGTTCCAGTACTCCAGACAAATTTTGAATATCTCTGTCTCCTCCACCTCTGATACCAACAGCATGTAATGAAGGGCCTGAAAGATGACCAAGGGAAGCGTGAGACCGTGGATGCAGCAAACTATCAAATGGCAATGACAGCTTAACTCAGGCACCCACTACAAAGACAGTGTAGTGTGATGTTAAGAGGCGATGGATGACACGATCCATCTCAGGCACACAATGGAAAAACATTTTTTATGATCTTTTGTTTAATAATATACCTAAATAATGCTGTATTGCGAAGATTAATTTAAGATGGAATTTACCAATGTCTCTTTGAAACTCTTCATTTTAGTATTTTCTGTTAAAGATCTGTAGTGGTATTTTATTTACATTTGTGCTCATTGTCTAGGCTGTCCCTCTTCTTGATGTAACTCCTGGTGGCGTCTACACACCGTCAACAGAATTATAAATATCAGGGCTGATACTACTTTCAAAACAATGCATTTGCTGCCATGCACTTTTGTGCAGTATAAAAAACAACTTCAACAGACCTGAAAATTTCCCAATTATGTTATTGTGCCTGTCATGAGCGCTTTAATATCACATGATGCACACTGTGTTATCCTCATTTTACTGTCAATCACCTGACACCCACAGGAAGAAAAGGAAGTCCCCGCCGAGGAATAATTGCTCAGAAACGTGTTATAAACTCCATTGTCACATATGTCTTCCTGTTTAGAGCATATTTGTTTCCCAGGACAGGAGTTAACTTTAATCTCAGTTTGATACCACAAGGTTTAGATTTTACGAGCAATGAAAATGAAAGAACGTGACTGCAGTATTCTCCTCTCACATCCAAATTAGCTGATGCCTTAATCATATTCTAGTGTTCCTGGCACCAGACACTGACATTTGCCAGTCTCACCTCCATTAATGTCTCTCTGAGGTTGAGCCGCTTCTCAATGAGCTGGCCATGCTCCTTGAGGAAAGTGCAGAGGAACAAGCTGAGGTTCTGGATGAAATTCTGCTCATCATCCTTCCCATTGGCGTAGGCCAGCCGGATGTTGGTGTTCAGAGGCAGCATCTGGACAGACATGGATCATTTACTAAATCTCTGTGCACACAATAGAGAGAAATGCTGGTGTTGCCTTTTTAGAGACAATTTATGCCCACCTGTTTGAGCTGACACATAGTCAGGGTGAAGAGGGTGACAAATTGCTCCTCGTACTGGCTGACACTCACACCGGCAATTTCTGTCAGGCACTTCAGCGTCACGTTGCGGAACATGGGCACGTTCAAGAACTGATGAAGCAAAAATGGAAGCTGGGTTGAAGAGTATTTTACTGAGCCATTTGTGTCCAACTTTGTTGCAGTCCAGATTATTTTTAAGCTTTCTTGGCCTGAGTCTTTCTTCAGCATTGCTAACAAAGTAATGTGGGAGGCTTTGTTTTGCAAACACTTCACCAGTCTGAGTCAGACAAGAGTCCTACAATTCAAGCAAACTTGTCACATGAGAGCGTGTGCATCTGTGTATACACACCTTATACACCAATGTGCTGATGAGTTTGGTTTCAAAGATATAACCCAGAGGAATCCAGTTGAGAAAACGCAGGAGGGTCTCCAGAGTGGCGTGGACCAGGGGTGCATTCTGGGAATTCTCCTACATTTCAGTCAACGACAAGACAAACAGCTGATGGCCAAATACAGGTACATAAAAAAAACATTCAAGATTGTAAAATGATGCTAAGAAGGAAGAGAAGATGATTCACGTACCATTACAAACTGGCAAAGCTGGAATATCTGGGAGAATTCATTGCACATGCTAAAAGAAAGAAAGAAACATATGAAGAGCAGACATATGACTAACACACATTCTGACACTGAGCATTTTAGAGATCTTCCTGCCTTTGAAAGAAGAAAACATCTCTTTGCAGAGATGTCTAGTGTGTCTTGCACTGTGTGTAAGATCCTCTTGTCCATGTGTCTCAGTATGTCACTATCTACCCCCATGTCAGCCAAAGCTTATATCCTCAAGTCCAAGAGCAGGCTGTTTCCTTGCCTTCCACCCAATGCATGCTGGGAAAGGCTCCAGCCCCCTGTGTGGAAAATGGATGAAAGGATGGCCATGTCCAAGTTCACTGGACCTCCAAGGGCAAAGTGAATTAGCCTTTACTCATCTAACATGACCATCCTTTTACAACTTACAATAAAATAAAATGTTGCTGAGGAAAAAACAGGAGGTGAAGGGGTAAATGTTGTACTACTGAAAAATAAGCGCAACTGTTTGTGATTTGTGATCAACATTTTATGCTTTTTTCCAGAGTTGTAACAAGATGGCATTACCTTCAACCACTGATCTATAATAAAAACTGGATTCCTGATGACATAACATGACTTTATGCCATAGCTAAATCTAGACTTTATAATCATTAAATCTATAATCTTTAGGTCTACCAACCTCAACTGAAGTTTCACCATTAACTGATTTCCCATTCATGATACAGTCTGTCAGCTATGAGCATTACTGAAAGAAATAAAAATAAACTTAACCCTAACCCTTTATTTTTAATTTACCTTTATTATTAAGAGACATGTCAACCCAGTCATTACACACAGACAGAATAAAAGCAATGTATTTGTGGAACAATTAATAAAATGCTCCCTTTCAGCTTGTTTCATTAGCGGTATGGACAGATCTAAGATAGTAAGTTAGTAAATGAGCTAACTGGTTGTTAGCCTCGATGCTAAATTAATGATGGCAAGATTGTTAACAAAAGATTCAGACAAAGATTCAGACAATCTGCAACCATTATCAGGTAATGACATAAATACTGACACACTACTGGGGTTAACTCTGCAAGTGTTTGGTGATCAAACAAACTTCACTGGTGTTTCCGGAAACAAGTGCATAAACAGATGTTGAGTTTTCATTCTGGGATTAACTACTCCTTCAAATAGTCAATATGTCTCCTCAGCAATGTCATCAAAACAAATTCCTGGATATATCTGTAGTGATTCATTAGGATGCAGCAAGCTGACCTGTCTTTGAGGTGCTTGGCCTTGACTTGGGTCATCTGGCCACTGGAGAAGTCGAAGACCTCTTCACTGAGCAATTTGAGGATGATCATGTTGTTCTGACAAAGGCTCTCACTAGTGCGGCTTGCCCCGACAATGTCACTGATGAAGGTGGGCCAGTGCTTAGGCCACTCCTGCTTCAGGATCTGAAGACAGAGGGGAACAGACATTGGTGTTACATGGCTCTGCCGTTTTATTTTTCACATTTCCATGTGAAACCATTTCCTCCTCATTTTGAAATTGTTTTTTTTTCTTAATTTGTTATGTGGGAAATTGATGGCAAATTATCTGTCTAATCAGAATGTGCAATAAATTAACATCAGCTGTGTAACTACAAGATTGAAAAAAGCTTATTTACTAAGGCAGATAGAGCAGCAATAGAGCAATGTCAACTGACTTGTGTAAATATACTTATAGTTCCTTCTTGATCACTTTTCTCCTACTTCCCTTTCATGCGCTCATATGATTGGCAGAGCAGCTTCACTGAGAGAACTTAGCTGCTCGAACTGTTTTCTTCCATATGAAAAATAAAGATCAAAGTACTGAAACAAAAATATAAGCAATGTAGTCTACTTTCAGGACTTCTTGTGCATGATGCATTTGGTCACTGCACCTTCTCCCACTGTGAAGTGGCAGTTTGCTACTTGCTAGAAAGATCTCTGCAAGCACCATTACATTTGTTAACTGCACACTTCCAACAATATCTCGGCTTTTTGCTGTCAGTCACCACTCGTTTCTTCAAAAGTTGAAGGAAGTTAAAAATTCTACATTTCTTGTTATCCATGATGCAACTTAAATTGTCTTAATGAGCCTGTAGCTCCTATCTTTCCCCTGTCACTACTGACAAAATGACATGTACCCTCTGTTGCTGAAGACTATATCGCATCACAGTCCTTTGTGTGTCCCTCCTAAAAAGGCTTTTATTAAAATGAAACTTCCAAGCTGATTTCAATTCACTTTTCCTCAGTCAGCTCAAAAATTAGGCTTAGATTTGGAAATGTTTCTCCTCCATTGGAAGTCTGACTCTGAACATAGAGTAGTAATATGGTAACAATGTTGAACCATTTGATAGAAGGGAACTACACACACACATAGAAGCACTCACAAATGTAACACAGATGTACACACAGACAAATGTTTCACAAGCACACACGCTCCTGATGAGCAGTGTGGAATCTGGAGATCCACACTGGCTGATCCCTGAAGGCCAAAACAATGTTAGCTCAGCTGACGCAGGGAGTGACTCATTCTCATTGGCATTAATGCAAAGTCACTCATGTAGCCAGTCTCTCTCCCTCTCCCTCGCTCATACACATGCAAACACACAACTGGGTGGATCTATTCACTTACAATTCAGTAACAAAATTCAAAATCTGAAAATTATGTGGCACAATAAGGCTCTTTTATCCTCTGTCAAGAGATGGAGAATGAAGGCTCCAACCACACGGCTTAACCTGGTTACGGAAGTAGCAGCTGCCTTTGCTCAAGCCTGTGCCAATTATAGCCGAGATCTCAAGATCCCATTCTCTGATGCAGAGCCCAATGACTGACAATATTCTACTGAAGTGGCCAGGGATTATTTTGTCCATCATGCACACGATGGTCAACTTCTAATCTCTACACCCCAAGCACTGGTAGGATTCAGCACTTTCCTGGAATAATGATACAGTTATGATTGGCATTTAAATATCTGTATATTATAGGATGTACTCTACCTCCACTGTGAGCCATTACTTGCTTACTACAATGCTGGGTAAGCCAAACTGCTAAATGAGTAATTACTAAAACTCTTGCATCTGCAAAGAATGTTTCCATGTGGCCTCTCCTTTAGTTCTCTCTCTTCAGGATAACCTTCCTGAAGAAGCCATCATGTTGCATTATGTTTAATCAACACATTAATATGTTAGAGACTCAGGTGTGTAGTTTTCTTAATGACCTGTAATATGAAGTAAGACAATGAAGATATTTGAATCTGTCTACTCTGTATGGATAAGTGTCCTGGTACTTTTCACTAGCACTCTTCCGTGGTCAGCAGTTTTCCACTGTCCTTGTGTAAATCTGACTTGCCTGTCGAAACTGGATAGAACTGGTAAAGTTAGGGCAGAATTCCCAACTCTGTTGTATTTACAACACTTTGACTCAGACATTTGGTCAAAACTGCACTGTCTGTGCTGAGACTGAATCTTTCATTGCAGTTTGCAGGAAGACTGATGCAGTGTCCCCTTGCAGATTTCAATAAAAAGCTTTGCTTTGTGATCGTGCTGAAGGTGTGAACCATTCCAGTGCTCTGTCAAGACTCTGACTCCAACAGTTTTACCATAACTTACATCTATCAAGACTGTAAAGACTCTAACATCAGAGTTTCAGTTTACATTTTGAAATGAGTTAAATGACATCAACGCCTACTGACTCACAAAAATGAGACAACCAGTGTTCAATCTTAAGTGTAAGCATGCCCATGTAACTCAGACTGAAGAGTTCAATTTCTAAACTGTGATGCACTGTATCCATTTTAGGGATGGGCATCATTCAATGTCTCAAAATAAAGAGGATTTCATCAATACATGGGTTTTCAATTTACTTCAGAGAAAAATCTGAAAAAAGCAAAATTGTTTATTTTAATAGAAAAAAGGGAAACAAATGTCAGGCCAGGCACTCGTATAGATTCAAAGTTTAAAAAGTTTTTATTAAAATGGGCTACAGCATATTAAAAACACCAATGCTTATCGGCTTTCTCCTTCATATGGGTGTCTGATTTAATTGTTTTAATCGTTGTACTAGGTGATAACAACCTTTCACTATAAACTGGTGTCACTTGTCTAAATGGCAGATTTTGGAAATAGTTCATTTTGTAACAAGATTGCTCTAAAGGTTAATTGTACTTAAGACTTACCTGAACAAGGATCATGTTAAGCTTCCCAATGTACACCTTTTCTTTCTAAAAGTAAAATAAGGCAGAAATGAATTTGTTAAACAATCAAAGTGTTTCACAATTTCCTCACAACTGTCACATAGCTGATGCCTTCCACCAACATATTAAAGTAATCAAGGCATAACAACATCAAAATGGCAAAAACATGATCAGAATCTATCAGTAGAAGAGAAATACCAAAATATAGCAATAACATCACACAATACCTTAACTTACTAAACATCAGTTACTCCAAATTCCCAAATTAATCTATCATAAAATTACACCATGATGAAAAAGAAGTTCTAAAGGTGCACTGACAATAATGTTTGTTGATCAAGTTCAAGCATGAGTAAAAAATCTTCAGTACACATCAATGTGAATACTGGCTTTTCCAGATACTGACAATTTTGTTCCAATTATTTTTAATATGCAAATATTTTATCATTATTTTTGCCATAAGTTTTACATTTTAGCTACTTTGTAAAATTTGGAATGAAGCTTGACTACAAACCAAAAATTTTAGCATCATCAATTAGCAATGTACTAGCTCTCATATGTATGCATTTGTGAACCTCCATGGTATGAAGTGCAAGTCTAGCATTAGTGTACCACACAGAAATCCCTGAATCTTAATCCAGTTTTGACTTCACTTCAACATTTCAACTCACCTCTACGTTTGTTGCATCTGATGAAGTCTTGATAATGAGACCAACAACATACTTTTTAATACCTGCAAGCAAACAAAGACACCAGGAGAATGACGCTGTTAGTCTGCACCAAGAAAACATTGAAATCTAAACACATCCTGACATGACGAGTTGCCTGGAGCACATTACTCAGTGACCCTAACACAGTCTGTTGGCACAGAACTAGCTCAATCTGCCAATCTTATCCCAGTACATTAGCGCTTTAAAATCAGGCACACTCCTCCACATATATATACTTGCAGTTCCAGTTTGTAGACGCATGAATGTGGATTGCAACTGTCACTGAATTTCTGCAGGGCAGACAACCAAAGGATTTCAAATATTTCAGTGGAAGTTACATTTCCCCAAACATTTTCAAAGACAAAGTCAAGCTCTTCATTGTGAGCAGAGCCCCTTGAAAACTGTGCTTTCAGCTCCTTCCTATTTTTTTTCTAAGTTGTTGCTGTACTGAAGTCTGAGCATATTATGTGGTAGGGTGTAGTGGGCGGAGCCGGAAACAAGGCAATACTCTGACAAGGGGGAAAAGACATACTTGCCGGTCGCCCTGCACTGGGTTTGCCACTTGAACAAAAGTCAGGCATCTACGGTCAGAAGTGGGGAAGTCTTAGGTCAATAAAAAAAAATATTTTGAGCAAAATAAAAAAATAAATAAATTTTAAAATTAAAAAAGGAAGGGGTACAAAATCAACTAATTTGAAAAAATGACCAATTATATTTCAGAATTACCAGTTAATTGCCCAAACTCAAATCTTTAAGACAATAATCAAAAACTTGAGTTAAAACTGTTGTTCCACCGTCTTTAAAATTCTCGTCTCGTTAAAGAGTGCAAAGAAGGTCTCAGATCAGTAGGTGGCAACAAAGGACAATAAATTTTGGTAAAAAAACAGGGAAATGTTGAAATGGGATGAACTAGAACTGGCAATAATAAGATTGTTTTGTCTGAAAACCTTACATGTACGGAGTGAGTAAACTCTGGCCACCACTACCCACATTATCTTAGCTTTAATAAACTGAGTTTGCTCTTTAAGAACTTAAGACACTGTTCATAACAATTATTTATGGCAATCTGCAATTTTTCCAAACATAAACTTGATTTGACAATTTATAGCAAGGTAATCAAGCAGAGAGACAACAACTTAAACCAGTGTTCCCCTACTTCCCCAGAGATGCCATTCACAAAGCTTTGAAATCAGTGTTGGCGTATTTTGGTTGTTTCCTCTCTTAGAAAACTGCTACAGTGCAGAATCCAACCATTCTGCAGCGGCCAGTGGGAGCCAGCCGAGCAGAAAACAAACCAGCATGCTTAGTGGGGGAATACTGCTCAACTTGGCAACCGCACGTCACAACAGTTATAAGGAGGGGCTAATACTGCAACAATTTAAGTATCTTGTGATTGGTATCAAGTACTAATGTGGCACAGTGAAAGAATTTACCTTCACATTGATTTCTGGGAAGAATCTTCCATCTTGTTTTGATAACCGTTTCCAGAATCTGAAGAGCATAGTACTGTAACATGCAATGACAGAACAGCATTAGAAACACAGTGTTACAATAACACTGAGTAACAGGCATTGTGCATTTCAATACAAACCAAAAAAAGTTTGGCTATGAACTGGACCAGCCTGTAATAACTTCTTTCATGTCTAAATTGGACTGGACTGAACCACATCTTTCATGCAGATTTTGTAGTATGCAGAGCATTCACATTTAGTTCCTTTTTTAATCTCTACAAGCAATAAGCTGGAACACTGCAGAAGTCCTGCTGTTTCTTCCAGCATCACACCAGAAAGCAAAAGACAGCAGAGATATAAAACAATCAGTTAACGTGCCTCAGCTCTAATTGCTCCAAGGCCGAGTCTAATGGTCTTGAAGATGTAACAGTGTCAACATTAAATGTTTCTCTGCCAAGCCTAGAGAAACTATCTAACTCAGTTTTCCTTACACTGAAACAGAGATCATGGTTCAATCCTAATCAAGTCCAACACAGGGTGGGCCTAAATTAGATTACGTCCTGATGTCCCCTTTAACTGGTGTGTCTTATAAGGAACAGCAAGACCAACCACAGGTTAAGCCCTATATTAACCCCTGGGTGCTCTATAGCCAAGTAAGAAAACAAAGATTTTTTTTCATGTTAGTGCACTTTTTTATCTACTGTTACTTCAACTGACTGTTTCAACTGTAGGGATCATCGATTCAAGAGTACAATGATTTTTAAAACACAATGAATGAGATGCATTAGAGGATGTTATTAAAGCTGGGGGGGAACAGTAATGTGCTACAGACAATGGATGCTGGGAAGATTAAAGGTGAAATCCCCTAACTGGCACACTGGCTGCTCACCAATAACAGGTGTCATTTGTAGCACTGCAAACACTTCCGTACTGTTTGTGTTTCACCTTTAATTGCTGCACTGTACACAAAAACACCACAAGAGGTAGAAAGAGAGAAGCTAACGGCAGGAAAATTGCCAAGTGCCTTGCAACTTTTCTTTGCTGCCAAAAGCACATCATTAAAAGGTTTTGGCTAAAGTTTTGAGGGGAAACGAGAGGAGAGGAGGAATAGGGAGGAAGATGCACTATAGAAGCGGGTAGGGGGGCAGAGCCATGATCCCTACAGGTGAAATTAGAGTCATCAATAGGTGGTCTTTCTAAAATGGGTCCTCCTGACTGCAGCCTGCACCCTCCCTCTGTCCAATGAAACAGATGCAATAGAAACGGATGAACAGAATTCAGTCAAAGGGAATTTAAAAAGGGTAGACCTTGTGGAGGCCTGCCGTCAAAGCCTAGCTGTGTCAAGATGCACAGGATGACACACCCCTTTTCTTCCTATTACAAGCCATAAACATAACGGAACATTATGATTAATATCAAATAGTCACATCCTGAATTAATTACATTTATTCACATGTAATCATTACTGATATGATTAAGAATAAAGCCAAATGTTCTCCAAGTGCTTTTAAATGATGCACTTTTAAAACAAATGAAACAAGGTGAATGCAGAATTCAAGGTGTTTACCTTTTGTTTCCTCTTTTCCTCTAATGCCCTCATTTTTGGCAAATTACAAATTTGAGACTACAACAAATACTGTTGATAAATGAACTCAGACATTAGTAATGAATGTAAGTGTTAAAGAGCAATCTTACAGGCAAGCAAAAAAGAAAAAGGCAAATGTCACCATCGCTTTGAGGAAGTCTTAGATGCATTGCACTTTTATTATTCCATACTGAAGTACATACACTTTCCACGATAGCACATTATACTCGGACAAAGAATGAGGCTCAATCATATTAACTAATATAGCTAATAATTATTCATTTTATTTTTGCATTGTCAATATAGTTGTGAGAATCCCTGACTGCTATTGAAGACAGAATCACTGAGTTCACTGCTCATGGGCAGTTTGCTTTATCAGCTGTATCGGTGCAGGGGAGGGGCACCATGAACATCTAAATGCAGACATCGGGGACAGGATCCTAAATTGAGGACCTCTCATTACAGATTAAATCAGTGGGACAGTGGAGGCCTACACTCCTGTTTTGACTCCATTTTAAAAGTCCAAATTGGCCCCAAGTTCAGTTTAACTGATGGGATTTGTAGGTTTAGGAAAGATGGCTGGAAAGGAAGAAACACATTCCTAACCAGATCCAACAGGGCAGAACCTTAAAAGGCCTATTAGGAATTTAGATTATATCAACACCACCAGGAGTTAACATGCAAAGTCCACTGTCCCTCTGGTAGGTTCCAAAAGACTGTATTTTATCAAAAGGAAGGAGGTCCCAAATAGGTCAAGGGGTAGAGCATGGCACTAACGCCACCAGGACAAGGTGTTTGATTTCAACGGGGGCCACGTGCACTCACAATGTGTACACATTCATGGTCCTGTAACAGGGTTTCTGCAGGTTCCAGAAAGTCTATTTGAAAGGTTTTCAAACACATTTGTAATGCTACCAGGAATGCAATCTACAGCTGAGTTTAAAAGAGAATCCAAGAAAACAGTATGGGATAGACTCTGACTTCCCAATCTAGCACAACTGAAACTATTAATTACAGCAACAACAAAATGATACAAAATAGCATCTCCAGGTTAGAGCCTTGATGTCCAAATGTTTCCAACTGCAGACTGGATTATAAATGCTTCAGCTCCTCACCCTGATGGATAATACTGTGCACGATAAAGAGTTGTAAAAACTCAGTGAAAATGGTTTATTTTCAATCTATGTGCATCATCCCAATAAAAGCAGTATACTTTCATGAAAAACTAACCAAGGGAGGAGCTCTTGACAGTAACACATACACATGTCAATGTTTACTGATTTCCTCCAGCGACTGCTCTAGGAATTTGCACTTCCCCATTTAATAACGTTAGTGAGCTTCTTTGTCTCCCTTTAACCACCTATGACTCACCAGTCCAATCAACAAGCCATTTGCTTGTTCATTTGATTGGTTAGCTAGCTGCCTATATGTGCTACGCTAATGTGGTCCATCTATGTTTACAGTCTTATTTAAAGGTTCCACTCGCTCCATAAATCACCAGTCAACCTTACCAGAAAATACAGAAATTTAACTAGTCCTATAGTTACATTTTATTTTGATTTTAAAAATAATATTCCAGACCTCTGAACTGTATTTCAGAGATTTAGTACTACTATAAGCCTCCAATTTTTTTCTTTTTTTGGGGGGGGGCTGTTAAATAAAAACATCTACCATACAACATTTGTACATTCAGTATGTTTCAGCAGGGAAAACTATGACCTAGTGTTGTGATTTAGCATACAGGTCTTCCTCAAAGCACAAAGATGTGTCTTTCCATCAGTGTTATCTGGACTGAAGCTAGCTTACTTTGGTGTTCATGTTCTGGGAGAACTCCAGTATGGTGTCCACTCTTGTCCAGGCATCTGGGTGCTCTTTCAAGTGTGTCAGCACCTCTTGTGCCATTCTTTGCTGTAATGCAGAAATTGGTCCTTTTAGATTTAAGGTATACAATGTAAAATACATAGTCTTATTGGTCCTACAAAGAGAATTACAAATGCATTTTTACAAAAATGGATTATGTCGTTCCTTGTCTTTTTTGTGTTGCTATGTCAATCACTGACACTTTTGTGAATTCATCACTGCCAGGCATATTTGTTTCATGAGTAGAACAGGAATAGAGGCATAAACATACAACCTGTCTGAGGTCATATGTTGGATAAAAGTAAACTTGAAACATGGAGGAAAAAAATGTCAGACAAAGATGGCATTGCTTCAAATATGTATATTATTCCATTTGTTTCACGTGGTACTTATGTTGTAATCTTCTGATTTGCACTACCCAGATCAAAAAGCATACCTTACACCACAGAGTTTATAAAACTTTTTTCTTTTTTTTTTTATCTGCTTCACTACCTACCTGTGGTCCCACCCCATGGTATAGACAGTTCACCACATTATCCAGCAGGTTGATATCCAGTTTCTGGTTGAAGTCCAGCAGCTGCTGTGCTGCATGGTCTGCTAACATTGTCATAATTGCTGGCATAGAGCTCTGCAAGGACAGGGGAGGGAGGGGGTGGTGAGAGCACTGAACACATTCAACAGGCAAAGTCATGTGAACTGTGTGTTTAGAAACAATTCCAAACAGCTGACCATGTTACAAACACTCCCTACGCCTCACCAATGCTCAGTCATTCTAATTAGTTATGCTGATGTTGTCACAAGCCTAGCACTGTTCAATAAGCGTAAAAAGTAAAAGAAAGCTGTGTCAGTTGTTCTTTTAGACTGTGCTATATTGCGCAATTTGGCAGCAAATGGCCGATAGTATTCTGTCTGCGTCAGGAATCAGGACTTGAACCTGGGACTCCTGCAGCAAAGACAATTTAGCTATTAATTCCCTTGAGACTTGACTGAATTATCTCACCCCTGTGGTTGGAATCCCTATACTATGCTAGTACAATGCTCAAACATGTCAACTATAGTTTAACTGTATTTATAATGGATAGCCTTAAACTTTTACTGTGTTGTACTGCCAAAAATTCAACAAATCCTGAAGACCAAGTACCTTAGCCAAGAAGCAAACAGCAATGACATCTTTACCCTGTTTGAGCAAGCCTCTTAACAATAAACTGTACATGCATAGTAGGTTCTAATTAAAATCAGCAGAGACAGGTTTCGCACAGACTGCCCGTGTGGGCCAATGGGTTCTGCTAAGAGCACTATCAGTTATCATAATAAGGTTAACCAAGCCACGTGCCGGATATACTAGGCGACGTCACGTTGTTTACATCTGCAAGTAAGGAGAGCTCACTCCTCCAAACAGTGACCACAAGCAGGCTGGTAACGGCGGGTGTGCACACTGAAACAATGAATGAATGCCGCTGTTTTGACGTTACTGCCTACCTGGCTAACGTAAACAGCATGTATACGTAAGTACTTCACAGAAACTGCAATGCTGAGTAGCATTTAGCTTTTGCCCTTTTTACAGACCAGCTAAGGTTAGAAACCGTCCCCCTGACAACCAGGCAACGCTCCAACCACTCCCACCAACGAAGCGATGGACGGCTGGCGCGCAGACATCAGATTTACACAATATATCATACTAACAAAACATACATGCAACAGTGTTGTTAAGGCCTAGGTTGTCTGTATCTTGCAACCCACAATAATACTGGCTTCCCCAACGTAACGGATTTGTCGTCCCAATCATAGCTTGCACGGACCGACTTTACAGACGCATGATAGTCCGCAAATAAAGTTAACGTTGGCTACTGCTAAGTGCCTAGCAACATCAACTTGACATCCGCTCACATCACGCACACGAGTGATGTTGCCGTGGTAGGAGAGGCACGGATTTAATGAAACAGCGTTGGATTTCTTATTTATCTGCAATGCCACGCTCAGAAGACGCAACCGCAATGAGATATGCATTAAGTTACATTACAGCACCTACTCTTTAAGGACTGGCTAACGTTAATCCTTAAAAGTGCAACTAATGTTACCGTTGAGCTAAATGCTAGCTAGCAAGCTATCGGTAGCTATACGCTTATGCCACTGATGTTATCCCTTGCACTATAAAATATATTTCCAGAAACACTATGAAAGATCAGCTACATAATAGCCACATAACCAAACTAAAATACTTTGTAACCCTGTGTAAAGGTAAACCCAAGTCATTATAGCATGGTTGGTTTGCACTGCAAGCCAGTTACCTACCTAAAGTCCAAGGCTCTGACTGAAAAGAGTGGCGTTTGCCAAAGAAGCTACAAGATATGATTAGTAATTCTGTATCACTGTAGATTGGAAAAATATTTCCTATCTCTGCAACGTTGACTATCTCCAATTCCAGCAATGAGTGATGTCTGGCTGATAAGAACCACAGATGTGGACTCCAAAACTACAATCACGGCAAGCTCAGGAATATGTCACTCCGATACATTTTACGAAACAAAATAAACCTTGATTCACAAATTAATTCTTTACTTAAATAATTTTGCAGCGGGGCGGTATGGAGATGGTGTGCCTGCGCCTCCTCTCCTCTCTCAAGCAACTAACTCGTAACCGGTTGAAACCGGTTCAGACTGGGAGATTCCATCTCGGTTTAGTTTTCAGCCGATGGCGCCGCGGAAAGTTTGGACTGGGGCTACGCCCACATCGCTCTGCGATTGGCTATGTCTTTGATGGAGACTTCCCAGTCCCTATTCTATTGGATGACTCAACTGTCAGTTTATTTCAATTCGCTCAAGCGCCCACGCGAGTACTCCGCCCGTGGAGAAAAAGAGGGCAGACTCCCATGCAGAACGGACTTCTCGATGACTCCACTTATCAGAATGGCAAATAGCCCATCCGTCACTATTTTATTGCTGTTTCTAACAGTGTATACATGTATTGCCCTCATCTGTGTAAACGCGTTACAGTATTATTGCTTAGCAGGTAATATACCGATGGTCAAAATACAAGCGTTTTATGTATTTATATACTTAGCGTCACTTAGTGTGTTCTGACACTTCTTAATGTGATATTTCCGGAGACAATAATAGGTGTTTCATTCAGGTACACTGTTGCGCTGCATGGTCATGATAAACCACAATTACCAATCCTTTGCCTGTTGCTTGTAAGCTGGTAATTTTCCACCAGCCACGAGTGGGAGTGGTTACATGATCATGAACGCACGGGGTTAGAAAATGGACCTGAAGGAGAATTTGTCTCCCGAATGGGAAACAGTAATAAAGTGCACGGAGGACATTAGGGCTCTACAATGGAAACAGGCACACAGAAATCTATTAGCGTTATTCCCGTTTTACTAATTGGAGAGCAATACATCCTTATGCGCTGCTGTCAATTGAGGATGCAAACATGACAGCGCTTTTCTTTTTTTTTTTTCCTGTCGTCACGTGACCTAGCGCGCTGCTTGATGGAAAAATACTGGATTTGGTGTGTAGTGGAGACAGTAGACAACCTAGTAAAGTCATTCAGGGAGGATTTTTAGAAGGGCGTTTTAGGCTTTACCTAGCAACACTGTGCTCTTCTCATTTCTTTATGCCTCTGAGATCCATGCAATCCAAATATAAATAAATATTGATCATGTAACCTACATTGTTTGAAGTGCTCATAATTGCTCTTTATGCAAAATCATCTCATTTATGCTTAGAGTGCATAACATGCATTTGGGTTGGAAAGCAAATCATTCTTTCTCTTTGATATAGGAATGCAAAATTCAAATTAAAACTGATTATTTTTGAACTGTTGCTTGCTAGTCATCATAACTTAGAAACACAACATAAGTATATCATATTTATTATCATTATCAAACTCATAGCATTGCATAATTTGCTACAATGCCCACAGTGTAATACATGTCATTATGCATTAAGATGCAGGCGAATCATAGTATGCTCTGAGCAAAGTACACGTTTTTTGTTCTTGCACACAATAGTTTATTAATATACTCCAGTGCTTCCAGTCATGTATGTAAGTTATCTGTTACCTCAGCTATTGTTTATGCATTGTTGGTGTGCTATGTCTTAGGCTCTCATAGTCCAGCCTATCTGGGTCTTTTGTTACTACTGAACAATATTTCAAAGCCTATTAGCTTTGTGTTGTTTCATAAATAGGGTTAGGGTTAATAGACCATTTGTTTACCCTCCACGCTGTCACATTTCTAGAGCACATTTTACAAACCAAAGCAGGTCAGCCCACTTTCCAGGAACACAAGACTTTGAATGACCTCTGTCTCAGGTTCAAGTTAACAAGATTACATTTATTTATTATAAAATAGGATTAAATATTCACGCAGGTATTTCACAGGCATCAGGAAACGTACTTGCAGGCATATCTGTTATCCAGTTTTTGATTGTAAATTATTAAATGCCCTAAAACTATTTATGAGTACGAGCATGAAAAGTATGCCAGTTAGTTAGAGGGTGTGTGCACTGGTGTGCATGTGTGTGTGGGAGTATATCTGGGTGTGTAGTGATGGTGGGGAGACCAAGTTACAACTACAGTCCCTAAATACTCAAGACAATTTATCACACTTAGCTGGTAGTGATAAATAAAAAGGTGAGTAAACTGTGACCAACTGATTAACATAAGACAAACAGTGTGTGTGTGTGTGTGTGTGTGTATATATATATATATATATATATCATAACATCAGTGTCCCCCCTTA
>OMKZ01012742.1:0-10782 GCA_900302535.1 Neoniphon sammara
CTGACTGTTGCCCAGTTTGAAGACCTGCTAGCCAGGGTTGGTGCCAGGATCTCCCGCCTGGATACCAACTATCGGCGCTCCATTCCAGCTGCGGAGCGCCTTTCCATCTGTCTCCGGTGATTTTCAGTTTATCGGTTTATCAATTTCAATCAATATTCACTGTAGTTAGCAAGACTCCGACCCGTACAGGACTGGGAAGTTTAGCTGCTGCTGCGATGACGATCTCAACGCTGATAGGCTGTCGCGGCGCGAATTCGCCGCAAAAGTTCAATTATTTCAACTCGAGCGATGAAGCGATGGGAGCGATTTTCGCGGCCAACGCGTCCATCGCGCCGCGTGATCGCGTCCATCGCATCGTCCGGCGAAATGACGCTTCAAATCGCGTCTTTGCATTGACTTTGCATGTAATCTTGTCGCGCGTTCTGGCGACATCGCGTTTGGTGGGAACACGCCAGAGCGACCCTGAAACTACAGCCCAGATCAGAACAAGCTGACATATTTGTTACCGATTGGTCCAGATGGGGATGACATCATTCATAATTCACTGACATGTTTTCTGTGGCCTTGTTTTCACTGGGAGTCAGGACACCAAGCTTCATGCATGCGTGCACATTTGCCACACAACGATGATGCAATGAAGCATCAACCAATCACACCAGTGAGTGAGTTGCTTCATTATTTTTCCTTGTCATACTTTTTCTTGAAGGTGCTCTAAGCTCCAGATCTTACACATTGCAAGAAAATAAAAGCAATCAGAATTAACAGGCCAACATGATTCCTCCAAAAAAAG
This sequence comes from Neoniphon sammara, assembly GCA_900302535.1. NCBI lineage: Eukaryota > Metazoa > Chordata > Actinopteri > Holocentriformes > Holocentridae > Neoniphon > Neoniphon sammara. The sequence continues at coordinate 791 of OMKZ01012742.1, forward strand.
ATATGATAGGGTAAGGGAATAATACTCTCTGATTCTGTTACAGTCCATTGTCACTCAATTTATTTTATTTATTACAACTCTCATGAGGCAGATTATGTAACTATTATTTAACATACATGAAAAAAATAACATTAAAACACACTATGGTGCTTATTTACTATTAGTACTATTACTTATTAGTACACAGTCTCTCATGCCATTTTAGCCTCAGGGACAATGCAAACACTTCACAAGTAATAAAGTTGACTGAGAGAAATTAAGGTCTGATACAGTACCTGAGTTTATGATAAATCCAGGTGGGTCGGTTCAAAAGCAGATCGAAAACATCACAGAAAGGGAAAAGGGAGTCTGAACAGCAGCATCAAGCTTCAGCACAGAGGCATGAAGAAGCTGAGGTGGTAAAGACGTGATCAGAATAATGTGACAGGCTTCATGGGCTGAGTGGAGATGGGAGGCGGCTGGATGTGCGCTGAGCCTCACATGTATGATGCATGTGGAGATATAATGGAGCAGGACACGATGCCCTGCAGTTCACAGCGGGCACTGGGGTGAATTAACCCTTTACTGCCGGTTGGTTTGAAAAAAAATGAATATACAGTTTTCTTTTGGCATTAGTTCTAAGTTCTTCCCCCACTTCCCTGTTTTCTTTTTTGTTTTTTTTTCGACAAGCAATCACTTTCCATTGATGACTGAAATTAAACAAACCTACTTGTACACTATGTGCTCTTATCTTTCTGCTTGAGGGATTCGAACCAGCAACCATTCAGTAATAAGCCTGATTCTCAAACTTTTACTCTTCCACCACAATGCCCTTTTCTGACTGAAGATGTACATTAATGGCAGTATAGCATATACTGGGCTTTCTGCTGATGTAATACATTCTCTGGCAGCCATATTGGAGGTCTAGCAACAAAAAAAAGTTTGCATTTCAAGACCTTCAACTCAATTACCACAGTGAACAGATGTGTTAATTTCTGAACTGACCATTTCACTGATTTTGTGTTTGGATGTCAGCTTGTTGGCTAGCTAACCATAGTATCTGCTCAGCTCACCATGACTGTCTTGTTAACACATCTGATTAGCACACTAGCTAACGTAGCTAGTAGCAGCTAGTGTTAGCATGTTAACAGTAAGATGATTAGCCTGCTGGCTAGTTAGTTAGCTAACAGTTTGTTCAGGTTAACTGAGCTAACGTAGCTAGTAGCTGCTAGCGTTAGCATGTTAACAGTAAGATGATTAGCCTGCTGGCTAGTTAGCTAGCTAACAGTTTGTTCAGGTTAACTGAGCTGACTCTTGTCAAGCTCCAACTCTTCATGTTTTGGAGTAGAGACTAGGGCTAAAGACAAGACAGTTTACTGTGTCACAGTAAGCTACATTTGGAAACTAATCTACCTTATCACACTGTTCACTTTTACTGACAACCTGACTGAATGGATCTACACACACACACACAAGATTTTTCAGCTTGCTCTCTGTTAGCTGCTTTTTATGGATTTGTACACATTTTATCCTCTAGTGTTCCTCCAAGCTAGCATTAGCTAGGAGGTTTCTGCTGGAACTGCCAAGCCTCTATAGAGGCGAAGTGCTGGCAGTGAGATGAGTAAACACATCAGCCTCCTGCAGAAATTGATACGACAGATCTCTGAGGCGTAATGTATGAAATGCAAATGTAAGATGGTGACCCAAGAAGAAAAGCCTGCTTTGACTTATGAGACCCAAAAGAGAAATGTGTTCTCTCACCATGGGACCAAGTCTTATTATGAATATTAATACTTTTGTCATGTGGAGAGCCTCCAGAGACAGAACGGCATGCCGGCCTGAGGTTAGCAGAGCCATATAGAGGCCAAGCGCTGTGATGAGTAATCACATCAGCCTGTTGTACAGAGATTAATCAGACAGCTCTATAGGCTCAACACACAGCAGAATGACTGCAGGACAGATTTAATCAGATGGATGGTGAGCAGTATACTCAGATTATGTATATGATTATATATATGTATAACATTTTTTATGGTTTAGCATTTGAGTTCTTTTAGCTGAGAACTGAATGAGAAATGCCTTCTCTCACCCATATTAGTCTACACTGTAAAAATCTCCATCTTAACAAATCAGTTTCATCTTCAGTGTTAAAATCTTGATTTTCTTCAAAAAATCTGCCAGTGGGATGAAAGAAAAGAAAGAAGAAAAAGAAGAGCTGAGACTTGAACTCAGACTGCTTCCAGGCAAAAACCCATATCCTCCACTGCCGTTTATCAAACTTTCAGCCTATTTAAAGAGCTATTCATTCTTTAAATGCTTGTTTATAATTCTCTCTTATTAAATGGATTCTAGAGCTTATGTAAAGCACTTTGAATGACCTCTGAGTATGAAATATGCTTCATATATAAAAGAGAGTGCCTTGCAGTGTGAGCACCTTCCACTTTCTACAGTACACTATATAAGCCTCCCTGCTGCCAACTAGTTAACTTTTTATCCTTATTTTATTTGCTCAAAATCAAATGTATGGAAATGAAAAACAGGACAAAAATAAGAGCTGTGACAACTTGTGTATTTATATAAAAAATTAATCTTCATAAAATATTGAAATGCAGCAATTAAAAATGAAGGCTGGGCTGTAGCAGAAGATTCAGTCTGAAGTCTGCAGAAATGAGGCTGCACACAGGACTGCACTTTTTGTTTGGGAGGATTATTCTAACATATTTACTCAAAACATGCTGCATGATCAATAAAATAATTTTCCATTTCTACAGATTTTACTCATCTAATTTGTTTGAATGTGTCAAGCTCAGCCTCATGAGATTCTGCTCAATAAAAACATTCTCAAACAAAATATTTCTGAATAAAATATATACATTTTTACATGTCCTCTTTTTCTTACAATCTTCTAGCATGGTGCAGAATCTATTCATGTTTGATAAAATAAACAAAACAGATAAAATATACAACTTTACTGAACAGGGGAAACAGTTTCTGAAAGATATTTAAGCAATTCATTGATCCTTCATCCTAAAACTAGCAGCAAAAAGCCCTGAACAGCAGCTGCAGCCAGCATGAGGGAATCCAGACCAGACCAGACTTCATCACCACTTGAATTTTGGAAACTTTCTTGGTACATCTGAACCGAGACAGAAGAAGAGGAAGAAAGGAACGTCACAAAATGGTAACAGTGTATGAGTGCATGAACATGGAAAGGTGAAAATAATACGGAGGGAATTAAAGGGATGGCAAACTAAAATAAGCAAATTTTCATTATTATTATTATTATTATTTTGTCATCATTGAGTGTAGAAATGAACCTGTGAGAATGTTTTTTTTTTGTTGTTTTTTTTTGCCTGAACTAAATTAACAAAAGTCTTGCCTTTACTTGGCAAAGGCAAACTTTATTCTGCCTTTCCTCTAATGAGATGTTAGAATAGGTCTAATTAGGCTGTTTTGAGAGTGAAAATAACATGCATTATCTCCTATGTACGAGATGTAATAAATAATATCTTGTATTTAGGGCTGGGCAATATGGCAAAAAATATTATCACGATATTTTTTCCATATTGATATTGATATATATATATAACGATATATAATTTGATAATGCAGCCCCACTAGCGCTGCCAACAGCAGAGCCACCAGGACGCTGGTCAAAACTTGTGGACAGAGTAACTGTCATGCTCTCAGTGTAGTCACTGGGATGGTAACTTTTCAGATGTTGAAAAAGATAAGTTTTGTGTTCCCCGTTTTGGTTGGCATTGACCAACGGCATATTTCGCACACCGTCTTAATCTGCGCTTCATCACTTTTCGGGTATCCAAACCACTTCCACATAATTGACGTTGTGGTTCCTTCTTTGTCAACAATTTCCTCAGCTTTGGAGGATAACGCCAGTTCACTTTCAACGTCGCTTTGGCTCTGGCAAAACATTTTTCAATTATTTTAAGATAATCCAGATAACTGGATCGCCCAAGAGATCACTTTTTTTGGCATTAGAAAGCCTCCATGGAAATTGAGCAGAAAACCTGCCAAAACAGGAAGTGTGAAACAGTGGATGAAGGTGTTTTTGTTTACCTTCAGGAGCCGACTCCAGGGTGGTGAGGGCCCACAGTTTGGTCGCCCCTCCAGTTTCCTTCTTAAATTTACCTGGGAAACAGAAAAAAATGGATTTTCCTTTATGCATTTCTGAAGAATCTGTTTATCTGTGCCCCGAAACCTGGAGAGGAGGGAAAAAAGCTGAGATGCCCAATTGAAGAGGAGGTGGGACTTACCAGTTACCTGCACGTTCTTATTGGTTCTGGCTTTGAGTGACAGTCTCTGTTTCCTGTGAGCTGACACACCGGCCGGCTCGCTCTCACTGCTGCTGGCGAAACTCATCTCTACCGGACGGTGACGCCGCGACCTGGACACCTGACACACACACACACACACACACAGTTTTTGAGTTGATATTAAATATTGAATTTAATATCATTATTACATTAAATCATTGTGTAACCTAAATCAATCATCATTTTCAATATTACCAACTGGCATATTGGTAATTTAAAACTAACTAAACTAAAAATCAGTGAATTTGATCATGCAGGGTTAGTTGTGCAGCACTAACCTAAACCTCTGTGGGTGCAGTCATAATGAACAGATCAAACACAGATCGTCCTGTGTGAATAAAAAACAGGACAAACCTCCACTGCCTGTCCGTACGACTTGGACTTGATGGAGGCGAGCAGCTCGGCTCTTCTGGAGGACTGAGGAGAAAAGACAGGGTGAGTGTAACAGCACCGTGCTCTGGTCAACTTTATTACCGCCTCTTTAAAAAGGTCCAGCCTGCAACATGAACAAGAGCTCGGTCTAAGAGCTCAGTTTAATTCACGTCAGTTCAGAGCGCGAAGTTTTTGGGAGATGAATAGTGACTTAAGTGTAAGTCACCTCTTGCTGAGCCGACGTTCCCTCTCCACTGTCTTCATTATTTTCACTTGGAGCGACCTGAGAAGACAAGACACATCATCATCATAATCTAAGAAGGGATTACTGCTAAAAAGTAAATATTGAAATCACATTATTGAAGGACAGGTTTGGGAATTCCAAGGTCTGAGTTCCCGTGAACGCACCATTAGCCGATTAGCAGCAGAAAGGTATGGATGTAAAAAGGCAATGTATTATCATAACTGTTGAATAAACTATTTCTTGTGTGGACAGTTTCCAGGTGAATGTGACTGCACTGTGAGTTTCCTGTTTTCAAAATGGAAATTTATGATTTTTTTTTTTTTTTTGAGGCTGAAATTGAGGCTGTTGGATTGTCTTGACACAGTGAGCTCCCTCACTGTCAAATGTAAAACCCCTGACTTTTCCATGACTTTCCAGGACTAAAACTGAATTTCCATGACCTATATAAAAGGTACCATATCGTTTTTTTTCCTTGACCAAAATTTTAGAAGCACTTCAGTGGTCTTATTAAAGCTCATCATTCTGTTTTATTCTGAGGAGAAATGAACATATCTGGTGAATAACTAGTTACAGATTTTTTTTTAATTAAGGCAGGCAAAATTCCATGATATTCCATGACTTATTCCGAGAATTTATTAAATCCCCCTACTTTCCCTGTCTGTAATAGAATTTTCAAAATTCCATGACTTTCCATGACCGGTGGGAAGCCTGGCAGTGACGTTCTCCTCACTAAAGCTAGTGGTGAGGCTGCGCTATCTATGATTTTAAATGACAGGAATCAACATTTTAATACAGGCGGGGTGAAAAATGTCCTTTATCCACTCCAATTTCCGAACTGTGAGATGGAAACTATGGATCGATGCCCCTGTGTTTGTTTGTTCTGCTCTCTTTGTTTTGTCTGCTTGTCCCCTTGTGTGTTTTCTTTGTGTAATTTGTATTGTATATCTGATGTATATCTCATTTGATATTTGACACTACTTTTTGTAGCTTTTGCAGTTTGATTTGTACTTTGTTTTGGTCCAACTGGCTAATCTGATTATCGTCCCACCTGGTCTTTTTCCACTCCTGGCTTCAAGATTTCATCCCCTTTTTCCCTTTTGTCCCTTTTACCTTTGGATTTTTTGGGGTTTTTCCTTGCTGCTATGAGGGTTTTTCATAAGATCACATTTTAATAAAGACCCACAGAGACGTCTTACATTCTGATAATCTTTATTCTCTGTTAAAGGCTCTTACCTTCTGTTTTTGCCACTGGAGGAAATCCATCACGGTGCTCTGCAGCTGAGGCGCGAGGTCGCCTTGGATCAGGCTGAGTGACGGGTCGGTCCGGTCCGGAGTCGGACAGATGGACGTCTTGAGCCGCTCGTAGTGCTCGTGCACGTTGGTCAGCTCCTGCAGGACAAAACACACGTTAGAAATACCTCAGTGTCCAGGGGGGCAGTCTTCAAAAAAGTAGCTGTGCTGTTTATAACTGATGTAACTTCTTTGTATCTACTTCTAACAGTTTTTTTATACCTCACTCTTTTAATTACTATTTTATTTTTCAATTTTTAGCCTTTACCGACTTTTCATTGGTCTCGACCTTGCCTGTTTCTTCAGTTTTAATTGTCGAGATTTTTTACAGCATTTCCTCTGTTTTCTTATGGTCCTGTTCTATTGAGTGACTTATTATGGTTTCCTCAGTTTTTACATGTTCTGTTTTATTGTGTGAAGCAGTTTGTGTGAAAAGTGACATACAAATAAAGTCGGTTTGATTTGTATGTTAATGTAATGCAACTTCTTTCTTTAATTATCTGTCCATTTCCACCCATGTACCTCTCTACCTAAATACAAAGAAATTAAAAATGAAGCTTGTTCTATCTCCATTGTGATCTGTCAAACTCCACCTACCTACCTATCTATCTATCTACCTATCTATCTATCTATCTATCTATCTAAATCACATTGGTTTACACTTTTCAGCAGAGTTTCAGCTGGAAACTCGTCACATTACAGAGGCCTAAAGCTGTTTTTTCCTGTTCTTTCACTGTGACTTTAAACACAGCTCAGCTCAGATGAGGCGGCGGCGCTTGGCTCACCTCCATCAGGTCGAGGCTGACCAGCTGCTGTGGACGAGACGTTCGCTCTACAAAGTCGTCACACGCCAGCAGCCTCCCAGAATTCTTCTTCACCTGGTAAGTTAGCTGCAGGAGAAGAAGAAATAAAAGATTTAAAATGAGTCATAAAAAGAAAATATCACAAAAAACTGGTATGGATGTGATTAATGGAGTATAGACTTACTGTCTGACAGAGCTGAACACCAGTGTTTCACACAGGGTTTGATATTCTCTCTTATCAATTTGTGATATCAGTGTTGCTTTCACCTGCACGTCACAACTGGACTGTGCATTCACTACTGCTTTTCTTTTATCAACATAAGTAAACAAATAATAATGCAGCTGATTTCTGTTAGGAGTTTGCAGTCAGGACCGAGTGCAGCAAGAAACCCTGTTAATGCCTTTATACTGTATGTAAAGTTGCATATTCTTATATATATTGATTGTCAGGGCTGCACAATAAATGCAAAAACAAAGTAGAAAAAAAGCAGCTTCCTGACCAGTGTGGGCATGGCGGTGAAGTGGAACGCCTTGTGATGCATCAGCTGTCGCAGGATGTAAACGACATCGAGGTGCTGAGCCTCCACAGCGTCACACTCAAACCTCGTCACCTGCTCCCAGTCCTTCAGGGCCACGCGGATCTGGACACCAACGAGGAAGAGGAAGAATAATTTCATTATGAGTTAGCTGCTGTACTTTAATGTAAACGTAGAAATTTATTTTTAATACTTCAGCAGTGCAGAAGCTTGCTCTCCTTCAGCTGAAGTGTCTCAAACCTCTAGTACCACTATTTTATATATATTTTTGTATTAAATCATAAATTATGCAACATGCAAATCAAAATCTCTAAAACTGGATGACAATCTCATTCCTGAATTTGATTTCCTTCAGCCTCCAAACCTCAAACTTCTTGTTGCTTCATCAGTGAGAAAATAAAATTCAGAGGAGGAGGAGACAAGGGAGGAAGCTGCAGGTCCCACCTGCTCTTTGGGTGAGGCGGTCTGGGTGTGGTACAGGCTGTAGAGTAAGTACAGCCCTCCGACTCGGATCTGGAAGGTGAAGGGCGGCAGGAAGAAGCTGCAGGCCGTGTCCAGAATCTGCCGGCTGAAGGCTTTTTTCTCTGAGCCCAGCATGCCGCTGTGACACACAGAAACGTCTCATCATCAAACACAGGCAGCACCCATCACACTTCTGTTCAACAGTGTCATCCACTAAAGTCAGCGACCCAGAGGCCCTGACATTTACATTTCTTATTTTTACTGTTTTGATTCTACCCTTACACTCACTGTGTGGATGAGAGTTACACTACTGTCTATGTAACAAAAAGTCAGCTTTAGCATCATATTTTTATGCAAATGTCATGCCAATGAAGCTTCGATGAATTGAATTTAGAGGATTTGTCTTTTAACTTTGTAAAATGATGAATTTGGACAATAGAAAATTTTACAGAAATTTTAACACTAAAACACTGATGGAAGTCTGATACTAAAGTACATTTCATTACTATGACACTTTATTTTAAAAAGAATTTGCAGGAGGGGCTTTCAATTTAAATACTGTAGCCGTAGTGAAGGATTTGAGTCTGAGGGAACTTACTTGAAAATCTGAGAGAACTTCATCTTCTTCCAGATATTACAGAAAACTTCAAACCGAACCGAGTCTGTCTTTTGAAAGCGACCCAGCAGCTGTTCACAGTCCAATTTCACTTTTTCTTTACAGTACTCCATTTCCTCTAGCTGAACTTTTATGTTTTATGTCGCTGAATAAAATTATATCACAAACAATTCAATTAAAATCATTTTAAAACTCGGAAACGGCTATTTTTACACCTACGTGCCTCCAAACCATGGATGTAAACACACGAATCCACTACGACAACTGTCGCGTGCTTAGGACGTCATAAGCGGCCGACATTTCCTGCTGCGTTGATGGTTCGTACCGTGATCCTCGTAAACTGGCACTCTCTGGGTTTCCCTCAACTTGAAGTTAAAACAGCGACAAAAATATGATTTCACATCTCTATAGCTACATTTTTATATTCATGATTTAAATTAAAAATGGCAACTTAATTAAAGTATGTGGGAGAGGCGCTATTATTTATTTTTGTGCACTGAAAGCTGAAGAATATTCTTTACTCATTTTTTATAATCCCACATGAATAAGAAAGAATGGACTGACTACAAACTCAATTTTATCTATAGTTCTGTTAACGCTCTTAAACATTCTCAGCTAGATCATAATAAAAAAGTTTTTATGCCTGTTTTATATTCATTTGTAAAAATCTTGCTTTTTTTGTATTCGTTTGCTCAAAAAATTCAATTTGAATGTGCCATATTTACATTTTTGCAGTTCAAGTACAAATCTCTTCCCAAAGAAAACCGCTGCAACAAACTGCTAAATTCTGAAGCTCGTGTACCGAATTGACAAGTCCGCGCGTTTAGGAGGTGGACCTGAATGCACCACACGGATATGAGTCACCATTTGCGGAAGTAAACAATCCTGGGCTGACGTGTGACCAGATTCACAGCCAACCGGACAGGTTGAACTGGAACTGAAATTTTTTCTCTTGTTCCTCCACATTTCTAGCACCAGCGCTCCTCAAACACCTGTCTGATATCCAGGGAACGTAAATGGGTTTGATCGGCGTTGCCTAGGCGCCGGGACAATTTTCGGTTCTCGTACAAGCTTCGCCCAAAAGCAACGTCTCTGAGAGAAAATGGCGGAAGCGGAGGAGGCTAACAAACCGTTCGCTGGGCTGTCGGACGTGTCCATCTCGGAGGACATCCCCGTGGAGGGCGACATCTCAGTGCCGGTCGGCTCCTCCAGGCAGGACGATGAGTTCTCCACGCTGGACGAGCCGGTGAAGGACACCATCCTGCGGGACCTGAAGGCGGTGGGCAACAAGTTCGTCCACGTCCTTTACCCGAAGCGGAGCTCGGCACTGCTGCGGGACTGGGACTTGTGGGGCCC
>OMKZ01012747.1:0-19866 GCA_900302535.1 Neoniphon sammara
AGTATGTTGTTAAAATTTGTTCATATGTTACCATGATTACTAATTTTCTGGCCCCTTATTTGGCCTCAGTTTCATGAACTGGCCCCAGTTCCCCAGTAATTGAATAGCCCTGCTGTAGACTATCACATGATCAAAGTTGGGAAACCAAACAGATTTGAATATGTAGAGATTTGATAACCTTGTTACTGTGGCAAGTGTAGTACTAACAGCCCTCACTCAGTTGTATATGGCTTTATTAAAAGTTCATCTACAAATAACATGTAGTACCTTAATCTGCCGCCATGTTTGTTGTCGATCAGCAGAGCAGAAGCACACTCCAAAAGTCCGTTACATAATCATTTCTTTGAATAAAATGTTTCCATGAGCCTGTATTTCATTTTCTCTTTGTTGATATGCTAATGCTAACTTATCAAACTCAGCCAAGCATAAAAATTCTTTTGGTTTATGCACATCTGAGTTTATGCAAAATTGCAGGGTTCCTATTCAAGTTTTCTTGTGCACAAATTCAAAATTTGCATAAAAACAAGTGGATGAAAACTCCACTGAAAGCGTAGCCTCAAGTGGCTTATTGCTTATAAAACTGGAATCAAACCATTAAAAGTAAAAGAGAATGTGAATGTTAAATCAATCTTGCATTTTTATTTGATAAATGATAGTTAAAGGTTATTTGTCATGAAATATCTTAAGATTAGAGGTAAAAAAAAAAAAAACAGACTGCACAAGTCTGTTACCTGCACGTGGGGGATGCTGTGGCAGAAGAGGTGTCAGCTCTTGGGAGGAATCCTGGAAGGTGCCATGCAGAGGAGCTGGATGGGCACACTGAAGATGTGAAAGCACTGGAGGAGGACGGACAGGAAACATGACCATAACTGCTGCTGCTGGCGGAAGCCCCTCTGTTCTCCAGTTTCTTGGAGAGAAATGCCAGGGGGCTCGAAAGAAAACAGGAGGCCAGAATCGAGATGGACGTGCTGGGAGAAAGGGGAACACTGGGAGGCAGGTGCTGGGCGATGCTGCCGTAGGGGGCAGATCTTCTGGATGGGTACACCTCCTTACGAAGGCACAGAGGGGCGATCTCCCGCTCCACTTCCATGCTGCAGACGGTGTGTCGGCGCGTCCGTCGGGGTGATTTGCGGATATGAGGGACAGGAGGAATGTGGGAAAACTGGTGCTGGTGAGAGGTGTGGATCCTGGTGTGCTGTGGTGAATGTAGGGAGGAGCTCCAGTGTGTGTCCTGGTGAAGGAGGGAGGGGATCTCTGGGCAGGAGTAACTGCGTAACAAGCTTCTAGAACAGCTGCTGTTATCTGATGGTCCTGCTCTGAGTAAGTCTACATCCTCGCTAGTGGCTGAATTCATCTCCTCTTCATCTGAATGTTTTTTACTAAGCAAAACCCTGCACTTTCTCCTTTGACTGTCAATTCTCTTCTTGTTTTTCACCCTTCTTGCACTGTGCTTTAGCTCTGATGCACTCGTGTTGACCCTGTATGTACAAGACTCAACCATATCAAGGTCTTTTATCTCTTCAAAAGTCATGCCCTGACTGTTAGTGGCTTCAAGATCAGTGGGAAACACCTCATCAGTCAGAGAGCCAGTAGTCCTGTCTTTCCCATAGTTTCTTGTAGTTACCCTGGCATGCTTCACTTCATGGTTGTCCAACTCTACAGAACAGTCTGAATAATGTGAAGGAACAGGTCTCTGATTATTTTCCACTGACGTTTCAAAATGCAGAGACTCTGTGATTTTACCTTTGGATTGGCTTTCTGTGACTGTCTCATCAGAGTTATCCATGTTCGTCTCTGTCAATCGCAACTCACTTGACCCATTAGATTTAACAGATCTCACACAACCCTTTTTTAGCCTCTTGGGCACCTGCCTCAGTCCTGTTTTCAAGCTTTCCTCCCTGTGAGGAAGCTGAGAGGAATTACAATCTGTGGGAGTGAATTCTGCTGAAGAGGTAGAAACCAAAGTGCTGCACAACTCAGGGGTTGAACTCTCCTGCTTTTGTGATTTCCGTTTTAGCGGTCCCCTGTTCAAAGTCATGAACTCACTTGAATTCTGGGACGGCTCCACACTGAACACTAGTGAAACATCCTTCTTTGTGCGGATATTTTTTGGCCGGGCTTTGGATGCAAGTTGCGGTCTGCACAGTTTTATAGCTAAAGGCTGAACCAGATCCTTAAATAACGGCTCCTCCTGGACATCTGATATTGAAGTGGTTGTCATGGTGGTTTCTAGATCCATACTGTCCGTGTCCATATCAGGTTCACAAAAACTGACACTGGTACTTTTCGTGAGCCTTTTTCTTGACCCACTGGCATTCGTCTTCCTCTTACTGTTCATTTGGTTGTTCTCTGCTACAACATTGGTCTTATCCAGTGAGCAAACCAACACAGCACCAGAGTGATTTTCAGTCTGTGTGTGCCCACTTTTGCTTTTCCTCTTCACACCTGCTGAAAGGGACAGTCTTGTTCTAGCAGGATTCAGCGTTATTTCCATGCCTAGGACACTATCTGTTGAGACATCTTCATTTCTCGGCAGCTTTGACCCCTTCAATATGCCACTATGTGAAGCCACATTTGATACCTCACTACTTTTTGTATCTTTTTTGTGTTTATCTACCAATCTTTTCCTCTTCGCCAAGTCTTGTTCAGTGTCTGCCTGAGAAGTCAGTTTCAGTCTCCTCTTTGCTTTTCTAAGACTTGTAGCTGAATTTACCACAGACTCTTTCTTTAGTTTACACTCTAACTGCTGCTTTTGAACAAGGTGAGCATCAAAAAGGGGCTCTGGTGCACTTTCATTAACACTGCCATCCCTGAATTTACTTCGCAGGCTTTTTCGCACAAAGGAGTCAATGTCTCCTTTCTTGCAATCACTGTCATCATGTGGAAGACAAACCATATCCGGAGGAGTATAATAGACCGAGGGAGATGACGACTGAGTTTTTACAGTATCACATGGATCACTGATGTTTGTTTCGAATGAATGTATTTCAGAAACAGGTTCACCATTTGTCCCGGGGTCAGGCTCTTCCTTTTTAACTTCAGATGGAAAAATATTGCATGGACCCTTCTGTAACGCAGATCTATTACCATTTCGTTTTCTAGCCAGTGGCTTCAGCTGAGAAGCTCGTTTACGTATTGGCACCTCAATTTCACTGGACATCTTCAACTTGGATTCACAAGAGGCACTTGAACTGTCAAGGGGCTGAAACGGTGCAGAGGATGATGTAAGAACGGATTCATCAGATTCTGAAATTTTCTTTAAAGTACTTAAGGGTAAAGAACTATGTTGCAAAGGCACAGAATTGTTTGACTTTGTTTCTTTCTCAGGCAATGCACATTCATCCGCCTGTTTTAAGTCACATCCTGGCAAATCCACATCAGACGGTAAATTCTCAGCGTGTGGAAGGGCAACTGCTTTGAGACCTCTTCCACCTTTTACATCATTGAGGCACATCTGAGACGAAGAGCTCAGTTGGTCAGCTTCAGAGTCCTCATTCCCATTCTCGCCAGGTTCAGATGTTGTGACGGCTTCCAGTTCACCCTCGTTGAGTTTGCCTGGATCGTCCTTTAACTGTGGGGGACTATTAGCCTTGAAAAGTTTAACAGGACTCATGACAATCTCTGTAAAACTGGCCATCTTCGATTTGAATGACTGAAACAATGGGCCAATCACCCAACTCTTCATAGCAGAAGTATTTTCAACAGCTAACTCTCCGCACATATCCATGTCTGATTTAGTGACGTTTAATTGAGAGGCAACAAGATCCTGTGTGGTGTTCCCAGCAAACTGTTCAACTACATTTTTTGTGGCAGAGACATTTGCTTCGTTCTTTGAGTGGTTCTCGTCCCTGTAATAAACAAACACGGAGAAGGGCAAATTGAGTTTTAGATTAACTCAAAGCATAAACGGTCTTACACTTGCAAATGAAAACACCAAAATTTTCCTCTGGATGTGAAAGTGAAGCTTATCTTCTCTGACCCACACTCTGTCTGTAATCTAACCATATACCAGTGTACTACTGACCCCAAAAACTCTGTTTTTTTCCCCTTAAAATTCCCTTGAGTAGCTTAAAATTTAAAACAATTTTTCCACATTTTACGTCACATACATATTCTATACCCGCTGGTTCCAAAGCTTCGCTGAAGCTACGTCACACTTATATTGAGTGAAACATTCAAACCCAAGCTGCCATTGTTTAATGGCTGCAGCGTTACATCACATAGAAAATATCCAGATGTCTAGTGCATTATTTTATACACAATTCCCTGTGATTCAACAGGACATATTTGGTATCTTTGGAAACATTGGGATTTCCACTAGAATTTAAAATAAAGTTCTGTGGGTTTGAACAAAGCTCGGCCATGCAGCATTGATGAACCCACTGATGGGACTGGCAAAGCAGAAGGTTAAACAGTGTATTACAACCTACACACATCAAATCTCAGTAATTTCCTCAAAAAAAGTGTGAATAATTCATGTTGGTGCTGAAGCCACAATCATCTATTTGCCATCCAACCCTCAACTGCAGCTGATCCTATGAAGCCCTGATCATTTAGACAAAATGTCCTTCATTCTGAAATCCTAACATCAAGCAACAGTCTCTTTCCACTTTCCCTCACACAAATTTCCTGCATCCTTATAACAATAACATCACATAAACCTGGCAACCTGATGCAAACCATCTGTGACCACTGGCTGCTGCTCGTGAAACATCATCACTGCTGAATGCAACAATTTTTTTACAGCGCTCATGTATTTTTTCATGAGGGACATGATTTCTCCACATAATAAAACATAATAAAATTCTGATTTGAGGGAGAATGATTATAACACATACACGAGTTGAGAACAATTAGTTGTCCCACTTACTTGGTTGGGCACTCGGGTGTAACATCACAATTAAGTTCATCCTGCAAAAAAGAACATTTCAATTATAACAACTGCTTTAAAAAACTCAGCAATTAATGTTAATGTAGAGGTGCAGTGAATGTATCTGTACTACTGAAGTCGGCGCTGATCAAGCTCCCAATGATAGTACACAAATCAGCAAATGCTGCTGTCCCAATACAAAGACGCTTTTGTGTAATGAAACGTTTTCGGGCAAGAAGAAAATTGTCTGGAGTGTGGACATTCCTTGATTCACACTTGGTTTCAAAACATATGTCTCAGGTAATCCAGTCACATCTGGACAGTGGCAAGTACACGTGTAAACAAGGCTGAACAGAGATCCGTCTCAAAAAACCTATTCTACAGAGTTCTATCATGTGAGTACAGAGTTCTATTATGTGTTTCTATATGTATAACTGAACTGTATTTATTTTCTAAAACAAATGAGTAATGCATTTTTTTTAAGTCAACCCTCCATCCATCCATCCACCTTCTTCCGCTTCGGGACACCCAAACTTCCCTCTCCCCAGACACTTCCTCCAGCTCTTCCAGGGAGACCCCAAGGCGTTCCCAGGCCAGCCGAGTGACATAGTCACTCGAACGTGTCCTGGGTCTTCCTCGGGGCCTCCTCCCGGTGGGACATGCCTGGAACACCTCCCTAGAGAGGTGTCCAGGGGGCATCCGATACAGATGCCCGAGCCACCTCAGCTGACTCCTCTTAATGTGGAGGAGCAGCAACTCTACTCTGAGCTCCTCCCGGGTGACAGAGGTCCTCACCCTATCTCTAAGGGAGCACCCTGCCACCCTGTGGAGGAAACTCATTTCAGCTGCTTGTATCCGGGACCTCGTTCTTTCAGTCATGACCCAGAGTTCATGACCATAGGTGAGGACAGGGATGTAGAATGACCAGTAAATCCTTCTTCACCACGACAGACCGATACAGCAACCGCATTACTGCGGCTGCTGCACTGATCCGCTTGTCAATCTCACATCCATCCTTCCCTCACTCGAGAACAAGATCCCAAGATACTTAAACTCCTCCACTTGAGGCAGGAACTCTCCCCCAACCTGGAGGGGGCAGGCCACCTTTTTCCAGTTGAGAACCATGGCCTCGGACTTGGAGGTCCTAATTCTCATCCCAGCTGCTTCACACTCGGCTGCGAACCGCCCCAGTGCGTGCTGAAGGTCCTGGCTCGAGGAAGCCAACAAGACATCATCATCCGCAAAAAGCAGAGACGAAATCTGCTGGCTCCTGAACCGAACCCCGTCCGGCCCCTGGCTGCGCCTAGAAATTCTGTCCATAAAAATAATGAACAGAACCGGTGACAAAGGGCAGCACCGGTTCTGTTCATAAATCAACCCTGTTTGTTTAATTTACCTATGTAATGAATCTCAGCATCAGCCCTAATTAAGGAAGTAACAAACTTGATTACAACATCGGTGAAAGTTCTGTATGTGTCCTAATCATTTATCAAAAGGAAAATGGTTTTGAAAACTTGCAAGAAATTTGAAAATATGGCAGTTGCGACAAAAAAAAAAAAAACACTTAATCCACTAATTTCTGATTGGATTTCAAATTTCTAAATCTGAGTAAAAATGGAGGGAAAAAAGTAAATATGAAGTATGCAAATAAAAATATCTAAGTAAATTAGCCTATATCATGGTTTCTCAGACCTACCGGGAAGTGTACAAGTGAATGTTAATTTGTTTATTTCATTTGTTTGGTTTGAGCAGTAATATCTAGTTTGTGCTAAATTAGGATATTAGGAGGGACTAATTCTATGAGTCTGAAAAATGCTACTGAGTTGAGCACTGACTATAGTCACCACAAACTCAGCACTTAGATTTACTGTATAAACACTGTATAAAGTTAAGTTAAAGTAAATTTAACCTGTTGAAATTAGTGCACTAGTTATTAATGCTAAATGAGAAATAGACATTATTCACAGACATATGATTGTAGAAAAAAAATTACCAAAAAAAAAAGTAACTACTTATGACAGTGACTCGGTTACTTATGTAGCTAAATGGCCAACTGAACGTCATACAAATAAAAACTGCCTACAGATTTGAAAAGAACATCATGTTACTGGATTTTGCCTAAAAAAAAAAAGAAAAAAGTCTGGTTCCAGCAACAACTAATGCTTTTTTTGCCCTTTAAATAATTTCTTTGGTTTAAGCACAAAACCAAAGTGTTTGCAGACCTATCCCAAAATATTTGGCATTGTAAGTTAGCCTTCATCCACCGTCCTACTTAAACAGCAAATCTATGACTTTGACCGGGCCATTTGGTTTTACAGTGGACCAGTACAATACTAAGTGCCACAACACATACAAACATTAGTTGAGCAGTGCTTAGATTAGTACTTCTATCTGCCCTAAAAACTGTTATCATGCACCTCTACAATTCTGAGTAACAACAAAAAGAATGACCAGTGATACGCTACATTCTGTAATATCTGCGGTTGAAGCTTTAGTAGGTCACATTAAGACACTCGATTGCTTGTCTGTGTCAGATGCAACAGACCGTGAAGGAGGATTAAATCACTCAATTAACCCTGACACCCCAATCACTGTACAGGTCTCCAGTGTTAGCATACAGAGCTGCACAGTACAGCTGCTACACAAACAGATTAGTGACCCTGACAGCTTTTAACACAAAAAATAATACTGTCAAGGTCATACAGACACACAACAGATAGAAAGACAGACAGACAGAGAAACTGACCTTGTTTTGGATTTCTTGTGCATGTTTATCGTGTCCCAGCAGCTTCACTGACAAAGACTGTGACACTTGGACCTACAAAACAGAGATACATGAGCACTGCATCAGCAACTACTTATCAATAAAAGTCCTTTCACTGTTTAAAAAAAAAAAAACTGTAAACCAGGGGGCTTTAGGTTAAACTCCTACCATGCCACTCTCCCTCTCTCTCTTGGCGGGGGACGGGTTTTGTCTGGACGGTCTCTGGGCTGTCCTGCTGTCCTTCTGGATTTGCTTTTTAGGAGTCTTATCTCTAACCCCTTGAATGCGACCGCTTCTCCTGACGCCAGATATTCCATCGTCCCTGCAGCTGTAAAATGTTTCAGAGACAGTAACCTTCAGCCTACGCACAGGACATCTGTTAAATGTACAGCACAAGGAGCTGTACAAACAAAGTCTGGGCTAATCCTCAAAGCATCAATCCACCAAGTGCAAGGAGGAAAAATGTGCCAAAAATTAAGCAAGGAGGGGAAAATACGGGAAAGCAAAGAAAAAAGGTGCCAGGAGAACTATACCTGGGAGTGACGGAGGAAAGGGGGAGGAGAGGTGGTTCACTGTGAGGGGGTGCACTACAGAAAGGGTTTGGGGGAATAGCATCTTCATCCATTGGACAAACTACTTGAGGGAGCGAGTCAGAGGGACAAGTCAACATTCCCTTGCTCTCTCTCTCTCTTTTTCTCCCCTTTCTGTCTTCCTCTGTAAATAACGAAAAACAACAACAAACATGCAGGGTATCAATTCAATATGAAAGCACTGGAAAATAGTTATTACAAAATGAGGTTTCACTTACTATCTGGTTGTGTGGGAAGGGGGGGGACTTGTGCTGCAATGAAGAGTAAAAATAATTACTTAGATGAATATATACTGGAAGAGGGAGTGATTTGGCTATTATAGACTTCAGATTTTATTTTTAAACACAGCCTTTTGAATTACCATTACGTTGTTGGCTGGTAAGTATCATAGAACCTAAATAGAAAACGAGCACTTGGGATCAAGCCTGATGACGCTTACATCAAACGCTTCGTATCGCGATCGTAATAACAGTCAGTCGCACTTTTTACCGTTTATTTTAAACACATCAGCTTCTGTGAGTCGTATGAAATGTTAGGAAGTCAATCGACAGTAAGTGAACAATTTCGGAAGATAAAGCTATGTCGTAAAAGGGAAGCAAACCTAGCTTTACATTCAGATTTGAGTTAATTTCGAACGCATATTACTCATCAAATGACAACGACGGTTGGATCAAAATGGAGAGAGGTCTACTTGCTGGAATTAACCGTGTCTCATATTCAAAGTTTGATATGTGACCCAACGTTAACATTAGCTAGCTAGACCACTTGTTCGGTCAACGGTCTTCATAAAATGACTTCAACAAGTGGGCAATGTTAGTCAAACTCTTTAATCACGTCCGAGTAGAGCTTTTATTAGTGCTCCGTAAACACGGCTTGATTTCCATCGAGATTCATACAGTAAATAACATAGCCACGGCTTCTGCACCAGGGACTAGTCGTGGCCCTTGGCTGACACACTTGCTGACGTTTAGGCGTTCTCTATAAGGCACTACACATATTCACTACTCGTAGTTTAGTTGGATGTGATTTTATGTAGCTAGGTAACGCTGAAGCAACTTACCGGAGATATCTGGAAAGAGCGCTGGCTAATATCCCGTCCTCATCGTAAACAAGACATGCCTGACGGCGCCCTACAGCGACCCGCAGATGTATCCGTTTTTACAAATCCCACAACGAGACAGACGGATCGACCAATCAGAGCTCGACTCCGCTTTCCGCCCGGAGAGCCGGGCATAAAATAGGCCAATGACAGAAAGCATCGAGGCGACGTCGGTGAAGAGCAGCCAATAGGAAAGCCAATAAATTTTTTTACAGTCTTTGTCCTCGCGTGACCTAATAAATGGAAAGTTGTGCATTCTGGTTGAATGAGTGGAAGCCTGTAGAATGTTGCTATTATGTGTAAATTTACCTGGTCAATTAATGTATATTAGTGAAAATGCAAACATGACTTGTCAAAATATAAGTATTCAGGGATCAGTTGAATAATTATTGAATTATTGTATCAGTATTGCAAGCCAATTTAACACTCAATTGTTTTCACTTGTCAAAATGTAGCTATAATCCATTATGAATCCATGTTTCCATGTCAAAACTACATATTGACTAGTGAATGTATGACTAGAAAATCTGTGTTAACTGGATAGTTTAACATTTTGATTCGTCAAAATGAAACACTTATCAAAATGTTACCGAGTAATCAACTGAATACAATTACTGTGTATAAATATGCCAAGCTAATTTAAATTATTAAGCCGATCAAAATTGTTTACAACTGTCAAAATGTAATTTTCACTAAACACGATAACTCAAGCAATTCATAAAACACTGACAAGGCAAAACTACATTTTGAGTCAGTTGCCCCTTTTTAATCTCATTGGACTTTTTTCTTGTATACAAGTCCAGTTTGTAGTAACACGTTAAAAAAAAACAACTCAATAATGCTGTTCACATCAGTCCTTACACCTCACCCAGTTCTCCTTTCCACTTTTCTCACCCTCCATTATATAAAAAAGATGTACTTATTCTTATTCCAGAAGGAACTTGGTAACCAATCATTCTCTATTTCCATAGGCTATATTCTGTAATTCTACTCACTGGTCATAAGAAAATTTTAATCAATCAAAATTTTAATTGATAATTAACTGATTTTGTAATAGATATTACCACAAGCCACTTATGAAAATTACATCATGGATGTTGATTTTCTTTTTCTTAATTCTTATATGTTTCATGCATGTCACTGTTCAACCTAGCTCCATGTTACTCTACAAACTAACGTGGATGCTGGAGTCCTGGGGAAATACTGATTTTCTTCTGAGAACATGGTCACAAGGTGATCTAATTATTGCCGGTAATCTGTATTGTGAATACTTGAAGCATTTTGAAAAAGTGGTCCAATACTCAACTAAAAACGTTACTATGTAACTTAGCAGCAAAAGTCCCAGTTCAGACATGTAAGAAAATTGTACTGATGTATGGAGTGACAACAAGGATGTTCTACTCCCAGTATGGGATTTAATGATGAAAGGATCTAGTGTACAAAACTCTACAGTAGCTACAGTATTATTTTATTCTGGTGAATACTACTGTTGCTTCACTATAGGCTCAGACTTAAATCAGTCTCAGATGAGCAGTAGATGTGTTTTTCCCATCAAGGAATGAACAAAATTTCTTCAAGTGACAGAACACAATGAGTAATTTATTTAAAAAGAATATACAGAAAACAAAGCCTCTGTTTTAACATCAAAGCACTTGATGTGGGAGAAAGGAAGTCTGACTTGAGACGTGGGCAGAGAAAAGAATGATGATAGGGATTGTGATGGTCATCATCCATTTGATAATTCATAAATCATGTATAGAGCTCAAAGTCTAATCTCTTGGAATTGTAGAACTGAGCGCCTGGTTGGTCCACCCTTCTGCAGTAAACACCGTCCTTGAAATAGCCTTCATCCACCCAGTCCTGGAAAAACAGACAAAAAGATTAAAGCCCACCTGGCCAGACTGAAGTTAACCGTAGAGCCAATCCTCAACACAGCAATACAGGAAACAGTGATGTAGCAGCATATCTGCAGACTAACAGTATTAGCCAACATGAGGTTTGAAAAGCATAACTGGAATAGGTCTTTTTATAATTTTACAGCCAATTGTTAGAACCAATTAAGTGCTGCTTGTTTCACTAAGCCAATTACTTCAAAGAGAGGGGGAGGTCTTATCCAGCTCAACAGACTGTGCACCAAGTTTGTGCACCTAAAAGCCTAAAAGATTTCTACAATTTGTCCAAGAAAGACAACAAAATGAATTTGAAATAAATTTACCCTTTAATGTACATGATAGAGTCCTTACTTGAGTGTTACTCCCAACAATCGTGATTTTTTTTCCAATATAGGCA
Organism: Neoniphon sammara; assembly: GCA_900302535.1. Lineage (NCBI taxonomy): Eukaryota > Metazoa > Chordata > Actinopteri > Holocentriformes > Holocentridae > Neoniphon > Neoniphon sammara. Next base: position 11,613 of record OMKZ01012747.1, read on the forward strand.
TGTCTGATAAGCTTCATCTCTTTTGTACATGGATTTCTATTAAATTCTTACAACCAATTTATCAGATGATATGACTGGGGGAAAAAATCAGATATCAACATCAGCCTCCAAAAAACACTGGGACATCCTAAACAGTAAACATAATGGGATCTACAAAACAGATTATGGTTACAAACTGGCTATTTGTAAGACACACTGGGAAAAATGAGTCATTGTTATTAAACATGACAGCAAGTACATCAACATTATGGTGCTTGTTTGTTCAAGAACTTGATTACACTTCTAAAACAGATATGCCTGATAAAAGAAGCAATATCAAAAACTTTGTTATCTACTCAACAAATATGGACATATTTAGTTTTTTGTACAGAAGCCTTAATTCAGTAATAGGTAACATTTTTTCACAAAAATAACTTTGAAAAAACAATTCTTAGAGTTTGTCTTCTTGAACTCAAAACTAAGTGATTTCTTATTAACCGCAGAGTCTTTTGAGGTAAACCCAAAAAGTGTTTGCTTCCATGTTTTCATTGTTGAAATATTAGATGTACAACGTGGTAGATTTTATTAGTCATGTTAGTACAAGTCACCTAGGCTGAGAAAAAACACTTGTTAAAAATAACATTGAACACCTTATTAACAAGCTTCACTACATAAATACATAAAAATTTAGAATGAAGACCTGGAGTGAAATACACTTCCTTTGTTTTGTTTTGTTTGTTTGTTTTTCCATTTTTACAAAACACACTGCAAATAAATACTGTACTGAGGAGCAGTCAACGTCCAACATAAGGTGCCCTTTGGATCCTCTTTCCAGTAGCATTCAAGGTTATTAAAGGTTTACAAACTGCTTATATTATTTCAAACTCCTATAAAGAATATATCAGCAGTGTCTACACTACCTTGATTGTCAATCTTGTAGGAACAAATTTGAGACTTTTCTCTTTTTTTTTATTATTATTATTAGTGGTGGAAAGGATTCCCCAATTTGGCCAATAGTGGTGGATGATTGTTCATTAACTTTTTCAGCGGAGAATACTATCTTCTAAAAAACAAATGTTTGGTGGTTGGGGCGTATAATTGTTATTACACACAGTAACAGCAGCAGTTCTGTGTCTAGTGGAAACTGGTTGCCCACTTGTTACCAGGGAATGAGTATATTCCCTGGTATATATATATAAACATATATTGTAGCAGCTGTGTATGTGAAATACTGTAGTCCCTGACTTCTTGATAACTTGGATATGCACCCAGTGAATTACAAGTATGAGCACAGAATCTCTTTGACAACAGTAATATTTCATTACTCCTCATTTACTCCTCGTTTCTGTACTTTCACCTGCTGAATCGCAACTCACTTAGTTTTCAGAGCCTCATGTAACCAAGCAAGTCTAGAGTCCCAGATCTGTGGTCTTACAGATTCACAGGAAAAAAAAGGATATAGGTGGTAAACAGCAACAATGGGATAGGTTTGCGCATGTACAGTCACAGGACCTTTTTGGCCAGGCATACTGGTCCACTGAAACACCCACAGACACTATAACTTCTCTTTAATTATAAATTGTTGCAACAGATCATACCTGCATCTGCTGACTGCTGAAGGGGCCGTAGAGCTCTGAATCTGCCTTATTCTCCCATTTGTACTCCCACATCACTTCATCACTCACTGAGGAAAGACAAAACATGATGAAGCAAAACAGGACATTTTCCACTGTCAAGGTCAAACACACAACAGGAATACAGTGAACAATGAGTAACCTCTTTTGTTATCCTCTTCGATCTCTGTCGTGCCACCATGGCTCTCATCAAATTTTTCTGCAAACATATCAAGTTCATCTTCTTCATCATCATCACCACCGCTGCATTTTTTCATTTTAGCTGGCTGCCTCTGACTCTGGCTCTTCAGCAAATAGGCCAGTTTTTCATATGTTTGCTGATAGATCTCAAACATCCCACACACAACCAGTCTGTCAGCTAGAGCTGTTAGCCTGTCCAGCTTCTCTGCATCCCTTTTGGTCTCCTCTGTGTTGTTGCTGTCGTCTCTCAGCTTGCCCTTCTTTCGCCCTCCAAGACCTCCTAGCCGACGCAGTCCTCTGGCCACCGTCTCCCCAGGAAGCAGCAGTTCCACCACAGCTTCAGTCAGCTGCTGCTCTGTGTAGGCTGCCAGTGGATCCTCAGCAGGCTCCTTTTCCTCCACCTCTTCTTCATTATCACTGTTTGCCTGCTGCTCTTCTCTCTGTTTCTCTTCCTCAGCCTCGTCTTCATCGCCTGCTCTGCGTCTCCGTTTGGCCCCAAGACCTTTCTTCTTCTGTTTCAAAGGCTGTTCTTTAATTTTCACCTAGAAAGAGGAAATGATGTTACTGCACAGCTTGACAAGCCTTCAAACAAGGAGGAAAAAAAACACTATCACAAAAATGCAATTACCCAGTCAATGTTGTCGAGCCAGTTGTCTCTGATCTGTTCATCCTTTTTGATGAAATAGTTTCCCTCAGAGTCAAAGTGCCCTTCCTGCATCTCCTCATCCAGGTTAAACGGTGTTATGGCAACTCCCTCATCACAGTCAATTGTTGCTACTTCTTGGCCTAAAAACAAAGTTATGATCTTAGGTAAAACACTTGTCTCTGAACAGAGTTTAGATAAAACACATTCTTTGGGCAATTTGATGATAAAGGACATGAGAAAGTAAAACAAAAACAAACAAACAAAAAACTCACTTAATAGTTACAGCACAAATAATCAATTGACAAGACATACCCTCCACATCATCACTGGCTAGAATGTCATATTTGCTGCTTTGAGTGTCATCTCCGTCATCCTCTTCGTCGCTATCAAGGGAATGTTTGCCCTTGAACCTGGAGCCAGGTCCACTCACTTCCTCACAAATCTACCCCAGCAGAAAAGAGAAATAAATGCAAAACTTAACATAGGCAATCAGATTAGACTGCTTTACTCACTTTGTACTTTTGAATGCATTTGATCTACATCCATTACAATATAGCAAGCAGACCAACCATGAGTCACATCAAGACAGAACAGTACGAGTTAAACACATTCATGCCGAGGCAAAACCCCTTTTACTTGTATTTATTGAAAAGATTCAGCTTTTCAAAGTCTGACTTAGTTTTCACTAAAAATCAGTAAAGATGTTTAAACCACTAAACATAAATATGACACTCAGACAACTTAAAGCTAAGTTATAAACCAGGGACAGGTGCTGCCAAAGCTGTATAAGCATTTTCCCGCGCAGGTCAAATAAATGTGTGTTCATTGTGGGACCTAACGTTATTCTATCTGGTGAGAGCAACAGAAATTTCTATTTTTATGAGGCATAATTTATACCAAATTTTAATCAGGACCTTTAACGTACAGTACAGAAACGTTAGCGTTACAGTATGAACGATTTATGTGCATGGGACAGTACCTTTTTGTTAGGAAGACCGTCGTCCAGATCAAACTCCCCATTATTGTCCTCAAACGTTACTTTTCTTTTCGACATGGTGCTGGAGACCGCAAGACGGGTAGTTATTTATTTCAGAACATAAGTTTGAGTTGTACTTTTAGTGGCACGCAGTAGCTCCTTTACAAACCCTTGGACTGTTAGCTGTTAACTAGCTAGCTAATATTAGCCAACAACGGCATAAAACAGCGCTTGCTGAACAAGCACTTATCGCAGTGGATAAATATGAGATGGCATTAAGTTAACTTCTTAAAATTTATTCTTATACACTGCTGGAGCATATATAGACAAGTATAAGTAATATATAACAGGAGAAATACAGCCTGACCTGAGCAAAATACTGTATTTTCATGCGACATTCGTTTCACGGACGGATCCGGTTCCGGTTTAAACGGGAAGTGACTTTATTCAACTTTTTTTTTTTTTTTTTTACGTTAAAACCGTAAAGTACCCACAATGTTTTTAAATCAAAAAGTTTAAAAATGATAATGTCTCTTTTAATGTGAAACGCAGCAAGAATATTTTGGAGTAAAGGAGTTTGGCTGGCAGTCGCCGCATTTCAAATAGTTATACTGTACAATACTTACTGTGTTATTATTTACTGAATATTTGTTTGGCCAGTCAAAGTGCCTTGGAAGCGCCAACTTGTTCTGTGTAGCAAAGCAGCAGATATTTTGTATGGGTATCCCTGTTTGGTGTAACAGGCTTGTATCAAATTTCTCAGCTAGAGAGAATAAGTGACTTTAGAGAGAACAGTCAAAAACAGGCAAGGAAGTGTGGAGGGTTGTTTTCAAGAAGTTTGATGACCTCTGCCTTTATCCCACAATGAAAATACAAACTTAAATTAACAATCTGAAATCTAAAAGATAGAAAAAATATGCTTATTGGAGGGTTGTGTGTGGAGGGTGAATTGATTCGTCAGATTTAAGTGCAAGATTGTTCTGAGAGCAGAAAAGAGGATTTGAGGCCTCTGATTATGCAATACATCACTGGATATTGCAACAATCTGAAAGATGCTGCACACTCCTTGAACAGTCAACCATCACCTCAGAGACATTTGTACTGTGCACCTATCAACATCAGAGATGAACATAAAGCTCCTTTGAAGGAAAGAAAATTAACATATTGTACAGAATGTGGAAGTGAGAGAGAGAGAGAAGGCGGAAGCATCAGACACTGCTTCAACTTTTATTGTGTCTTATTTCCAGGTAGTTCTTGTGAGGAGGTGCAGACAGTTTGATTTGGCTGAGTCTGACCCATCAGCACAAGGTGGACTCATGCGTAGAGGAGAGAGAATATAATGTGTCAGGATTTTGTTACCAGGAAGTGGGTCGAGTTATTTATATTTCAACACTCGTCCTCTAGTACCCGAGGGAGAACCAGTGGTAGTAACCTGAAACTTTATATTTAAACATTGTCTCGATCTAGATGGATCCCAACCAGGGGACTACAATTGACTGCGTACATAAGAATGACGAGGAGCAGAACAACATATCTGTACATGTAAATAATGAAAAGCCTATTCCTGTGGATGAGTAGGATGACCCTGTGAGTGATTCAGCACTGGCAGAGGTAGGTCTGACTCATTGTTCTGTTAGAGGGGAGTTGAGGAGTTATGCTGATAAACCCAGAGAAAGGAAAATATCAGACATTGTTTTATTAATATAAACTACTGGGATATATCACTGTTACTGCCATTATTAACTTGCTCATTGATATTTATTGTTTTATGTGAATTTTACTTGTTTGTCCTTGAGGTAATCACTGCTTATCAACATGGTGCACAATGATTATTCCTCAGAAAATAATACTTATCTGCTAAATTCAACTTAACAGGCAAATGATCACTTACTGTTTAAGTAGTTACCATTTAAAATCAGGTTCCATTTTAATGAATGTTTTGTTAAAGAAAATCCTGTAGGTTTAGGAACATTTTTGCATAATGCTTACACAGTAGGTTATCACCTTTCAGTCTGGATACCTTCCACAACTTGAAACCACTTTCTTCTTCAGCTGTCGTAATGAAGATCCATGAGAAGATTTTAACCCATTACCTGTCATGCACCTCTCCTGTGGATAAAGAGGGTTATCTTTACAAAAAGGTTTGGGAAAACATGAAACACAAGCAACATAAAAATCACTGAATCTTCGTTATTCATTTCCATTTGATAACAAATGCAATAATTTTACTATATTGCTTCACTTGACCATCTTTCTTTACAGAAAGAGCGGAACGCCTCCTACCAGCGCCGGTGGTTTGTCTTGAAGGCGAACCTGCTGTTCTACCAGGAGCGCCCAGCTGACCGCCACCTACTGGGTGTCATCGTGCTGGAGGGCTGTGCAGTCCGGAGCTCTGCTTCTGACGGACAGTTCACCTTTTCCCTGGTGTTCCAAGGGCCTGGGCTCAAAACCTACAGGTTCGCAGCCGAGGATCACCAGACCCAAGAGAGCTGGGTGAAAGCTCTGCTGTCAGCCAGCCACTGTTACCTCTCGCTGCTGGTGAGAGACTTGGGGAAGCAGTATGAAGGTGAATGTTGTGGCCTTGTGTGTCATGTCGACATGATGAAAAGCTTTTTTACAGGAACTGTGCCTTTATTAATTAACATTCTGTATTGTGTCTGCAGAAGCTAAAAAGCAGCAAAGCTCTGGTGAATCCCACCAATGCTCCTCTGCTAGTGGTCTGCCTGGAAAGGGCCTCAGTCAGTGCATGACCCCACTGCACCCAGCCTCCTTCTTCCCCACACAGGGGGCGAGAACTGCGGTCCGAGAGGGACGAAGCTTCAGTGCCTATAGCGCTTTACATGCACCTTCAATACCCACCAAAGTGGTTAATAAGAAATCTCCCAAGCTTTGGCCCAAGAGAAATGCTCATGTCACTCCAATTAACGGACCAGCGCCTCTTTATGGAGAATGGCCACTGGTGGGTTTGGATCCACTCGAGGAGTTTAGCAAACTGCATGATTATTATGGGCAGGAGGTGAAGCAGGCGAGAGAGGACTGGCTGAGGAGTCGACAGGTGGAGGAGGAGCACAGCGATGAAGATCTCATAGACCTGAGCTGAAAAAAAGACTGGCACAAGTCTGCCGTTTGGAAACAAAACCCTTAATGGACTCGCAAGTGGTTCATGTGTGTCAAAAAGGAAGCTTTTAGTTTTAGTATTCTGTGAATTTTATGTTAGAATATAACGCACAGGCACTTGTAAATATGTGCCTCCAACATGCCTCCATGTCAGATGATTAGTTTAGATCAGTTTTATGTTTATTTTTTATTTTATAACAGCTGTATTTGTCAGAACCAAAGAGGTTCTGTGTTGTCCATGTGGTACAGTTACCACTAAATGTATCCCTGGTGTGAAAAGGCTTTATGATGCAGGATTTAACAAAGCATAATGTATATTTTTGATTGCATGAAAATAAAATAAAAACATTAAAATTGGTCCGCTGATCAAAATGTGTCATAATGAACTAATTCACAAATTAACTAGACAAGATATAGCCCTAAATCTGATATAAATGAGACATAAAATTTTCCAAACAACAGGTTGCACACACACACACACACACACACACACACACACATAAACACACCATAAAACTAAGTGTGGGACACAGAACACAAACCACTACTACTAAAACATTGTCAAAATATTTCTGTTATATGTTATACTACTAAAAATATACAGCATATTTGATAATTTTTGCCATAAGATTAATCAAAACAGCTGTTGGCCACAAGCCACATAAAAATATATATACTGTATATATATAAAAACAAAAACTAACTTTAATTTGATTGAACCTAGCCTCACAGTAGAATATATTATGTAATTTAATTCGTTGGACCTTTGCATAGGTGAGTGAATGAATGGTGATTTTCAGTTTTGCTATTAATATTTAAAATAAATGAATAGAAATGTACTTCTTTATGTTTCCTGGGAAACTGCAGCGGGCCATAGTAAATGTAAAGGTGGGCTGTAAATGGTCCTTAGACCTGAGGTTCCTCTCCCTAGATTAAAAGTATTGTATACCACAGGAAGACAGTAAACAGCAGAGGGAGCCATAGGTACAGAGTGTTGAAACTGGACCGGCGTGAAACCCCCAAACCAAGTTCAAGTTCAAGTTCAAGTTCAAGTTTATTTAGAGCTTACAGTTTACAGTCTCAAAGGGCTTTACAGGCCCACAGTTTACAAGAAACAAAACAGGACGACACCCCCTGACTTAACCCTCATAACGGGCAAGAAAAAACTCCCCAAAAAAACCCAAGGTAGGGAAAAAGGGAAGAAATCTTGGGAAGGACCACAGAGAGAGGGGGGCCCCCTCCTGGCCCGCCAGGAGTGCAATAGGTGCTGACCAAGTGGGCGATTATACAATAAGTCAAATAATAATAAAATTTAACATATTAGAAAAAAAAGATTAGCAGACAAGCATGGAGCAGAGGGAGCAGCAGCAAGCCTCGACAGAGGATGACCAGTCTCGGAGCCGCAGCCAAGAGATTACAGCTGCACAAACAACAGATCAGTTGATTAATTTGGGATATTTACACCTAGATGTGCCTTTATTTGAGTTAGCCACTCATTGAATTAAAAAGTTACACAAGTTCGACTTTAATTTCCAATCAATCCACTGGGATAAATACATAAAGCAGCGTGATCAGTGCGGTAAAAATAATTTTTTTGGGTGTGTGTGTGTGTGTGTGTGTGTGTGTGTGGTGGGGGGGGAGTTCTTTTGGATTTGAGTGATCATCTTTCTAATCAGACCTGTCATTCACCCACTTTGCCAGCCACACCTGGTCACAGCAGAC
>OMKZ01012769.1:2221-19289 GCA_900302535.1 Neoniphon sammara
CTGAAGTTGACCCCTAACAAGCCTTGACGAAGTGCAGACCACCAGCCACTGCCGCAGAAATACACCACAAAAAAACGCAGCAAGCTAGGATGGGTGTGTAATTACAGAAAAAAAAAGAAAAGTCTTTGTGTATGTGTCAGCATCTCTGGGAAATCGGTTTTCTAATCTGTCTGGCGTCAAAACTACTGTCCTAGGCCCACTGCCAACCCACACACACACACACACACACACACACACAAACAAACCTGGCGCAGACACACAGTCACCCAATCAGAGACAAAAAGTGAACATGAACTCACACTGATGCTGATCTCTAGTTTTTGCCCTGTGATAGACCCATTCGTCATTTAAGTGGTTGTGCGGCATAGTGCATAGCATGTCCAGTATCAAACATGACACTTCATCCTGCTAGTGTCACAGTGTTGCAGGTTTCAATGTCTTTACCAGGCAAACAGGAGAGCTCTGGTGCATGGTTGGGGCTAGAGGTCTTCAACGGGTCCAACTTTTTGGACCCATTTTGAAATGGACCTGTGGTGTTGTTACCCGAACCCAATATGAATAAATATTTTTTTCTTAAAACGAGACCCAGTCCAAAACAGAGCCGAGTTAATTATACCCGGTCCAAAGCAGACCTGAGGATAATCAGACCCAGTCCAAAACAGAGGCAGCGCGTGCACTCCACGGCTACTGATGTGAGTGAGCGATGTGAAGCGGACACTGGAGCCATGTGCACTGTGCATGCGCTGCCTACATGCTCTCTTGGTGCTCTTTTGGAGCTGAATCTGCTCGGGTCTTGGGTCAGGTCTCAGATTTTTGGGTCTGGGTGGACCCATGAAGATCTCTAGTCAGAGGCAAAAGCACAGGAGACCAAGATGGAGGTGCTCAGGTGAATGACCAGAGCACAGGAGACCAGGGCGGAGGTGCTTGAGCAGACAGCCAGAGTCCAGGAGACCAGTACGAGGGGGCTCAGGCAGATGGCCAGAATGCTGCAGAAACTGGAGCCCCAGGCACCAGGAAAACAGGAACTGGGCAGACAGGAACCAGGAAGCAGTGCTGCTGGAGACACATGAAGCATGGCTGCTGGAGACATCAAATTAGATGAACTGGAATAGACCTGCTTGGGAAGGCCAGAACCAGGCAAACCAGACAATCAGAAGTAATAGCCAAACAGGAACCCAAGGAGGAAGATTGCTAAGGAGCTGGAGAGTAAGCACCCTGCAGAGAACTACCCAAAAACTACAGACAGACCAGGCTAAAGGGCTGCAGACACACCAGGTTCAGGGACCTTGAAAAGGCTGGACTGGACGGTGAACTGTAGCCAGATTGGATCCAGGAACTACAGCAAAACTGGACTCAACAGCTGCAGCCAGACTGGACTTGGGTGATGCAGCCAGACTAGACTTGGGAACTGCATGCAGATGGGGAAGATGGTGAGTGCTGCGAAAAAGGTGGCTGGACTGGAGGCAGCTAGAAATCAGAGGTTGCAGACTGAATGGGCAGGAAACTTGTAGAAGTCTAGGAGCACTGTCAACCAAAGGAGCAGGAGAACCGGGGGATCTGGGGACCTGGAAGGCAGAGGCTCAGGAACTCAGGGGAAGTGGAAAACTAGATGGCAGGAGTTCGGAAGGAGTTCAAAGGTTGGAGGTGGAGGCTACAGGAAAGGTAATGTAGTTGGTTTGTGTACAGCAGATTTTCCCCAGGTGTTGGCTGGAGGAGAGCCACTGCTTGACCAAACTCGGCTACTTTCTCTCAGTATCTGCCCTGCTGGGTTCATAGCTGGCCAGATTGTTCTCACAGTGGTACAGACAAGTGGACCCAAATGCAGATGCAGGAGTCTGATTTCAGGGTTTTAGGTCTTTACTGATGGTTGCAGGCAGGAGTACAGGAAGTAGCAAATAAAACTGGCTGAAATAAAGTGCAGGTGGACTGGCATGCTGAACAGATAAAGGTGAACTGGATTGAGTCTGGCAGAACCAGCCGCCCAACATAAGACTGGGCAGACAAACTGGCAAAACAAGAGGATAGGTTGACGGACTGGCAACCGGTCAAACTCTAAACAATTAAGGAGAGTGAAAGAGAAAGGGCAAGAGAGAGCGAGCGAGAGAAACGCCTATTGAAAAAATCAAATGACTTGCAAGGTTTTGGTTGATAGGATTGGGTCTAATATACACTTAATATACAAAGTGTAAGGGACATCTCCCTGATTATGTGTTGCAGACCCTGTTTCACAGTCCACATCTCAATTGTCTCAAACCGTCAAAACACTTTTCTAAGTCATCTGCTTCTCTTTATCAACATCTCTACTGTGATTGATATAGAATTAATAAGGTAAAAGGGATAATGGCTTTTAACAAGATTGATCTGATGAATGTCATTCATAAAAAAAGTGTCCCTAACTTTAGGTGTACATTTAGAATTACGTGTAAAGCATTTAGCTGACACTCTTATCCACAGCAAGACATTTCACTTTTTAGTTGCCACTTTTCTCATCAAATTTATGTAAATCAGTGAAATTATGCGGTGTAGTGTTTGGCGGGAATGAAAATGTACACACTCTTTGGTCTTGATGGCACATGATTGTAAATCATGGCTCAGTCAGAGACACTGACATCAAGGAATTAACCATTTATTGAAAATGGTAATAGTTATTTTTGGCAGACAGGCTCTGCTTTTTGAGGGAGCTTGAAGAAATCCTAGCAGGATGAGGAATTCTGCTGAGAGCAGTAATCCCCCTGCACAGTGAATCATAACAATCATACCATAGGGTAGACATTGTAAAAGTCATAGCTAGACAACATGATCCAGCATGCTTGAAATAAGCAGGAGGATGTTGGAATGGTGGAGGGTGTTGTAAGCAGGGTTCGAATTAGACTTAAGGTCCCAGGGGGCCCACCGGAGTGCTGACAGGGGGGCAGTTTGTCATTATGTGTATTGCACTTTATTATAATAAACACTGATAATTTACTTAGAATATGTTCCAGTTGTAAAAGTGTGTTACTTTAATTTGAAAGTGCATTTCCTTTGTTAAGTAGGCTAATTACAGATCAATTTAGCATTACACATCATTACTTAAGATTTTGTACAGCCTTAATATTATCCAGGGGAATATGGCATCATTCTTCTTCACAACACATGAATACATGCCAACCCACAACTTATTTAGTCTGTCCTTATCATGTCTATTGTACTGTATTATAATAAACACAACCCAACTTATAGGCTAAATGAAAAAATATGCCAGTTGTAAAGGTCTACCTCTTTAATTACATCAATGCAGGTCAATTTTAGAGCATTACATCCATCCATTACATCCAATTTAAGAGCACTCATGACACTGTACAGAACACATGAACACATCCACTGACAATTTGACATTCACAATATTTAGGAACTAAATATTAAACTAAATGATAACCGATGAAAGCATTTGAAACTTTGACGTCAGAGGATTTTAAAACACAACTGTCAATGATTTTCATTCATCATTCTTGATATAGTACCTATTTAAAAGAAAATAAAAATAGTTTTTCTTCTCCTATACATGAACTTAGACTAAAAACCGCTTTGAACACTTGTGTGAATGTGAGTATGAATGTGATTGGATAACTAGTCAGCTAGACTGATCAGTTAATTGTCAATGAATTGCTGACACTGTCAGCTGAATGCGTGAAACAGCTGTTAGCCAATCAGCTGTCATGCCTGCAGATTTTATTGCTCTAACACAACACAACTAACACAATGCTCTGTTTGTAGAAGACAGGTACTGGTTGCACATAGGTCTTGCATGATGGTTAGCTCTCTAGAGTCACATCAAGAGTCCTAGCAACCAATACTGATGAAGAAGCCTTGCAGAAGGCAGGATTTTTTTTTCTTTTTTTTTTTCGGTGTAAAATGCAGCTCAATCTTGCTGAAATTTTTGTTTCATGGCATGGGAAGGGCTACAGGGAAACAGGAGGGCCAAACAGAACAAGACAGAAAACCAAAACAAGGGATCCAGAATACAAGAGTCAAACTAAAACCCCAAAATACAGAAAGTCCATAATAAAAAGTACACAAACACACAAAGAAAACAAGAATCCAAAGAACAGAACCATGACTTGAACAGAGGGGATTAGGAGGTAGGTCTGCTGGAAAAGAAGAGTTTGAGGACTTAATCTTAGGAAAGAGGAGATATAGGTGATGTGACAATGTCAGTGAGATTTGCAGATGATGAACAAGAATGATTAAGGTGGGTAACTAGATGGGAGCTAGGAAATGTCATCAAACTTCTCAAAGTAGGTCTTCAGGAGAAAGAGAGAAGGGAGCAGTAGTTGGGGTTAAGAGCAGAAGCAGTGATAGAGGAAAGTTATAATTGGTTAGAAGCAGATGATTGGATTTTAGAGGTGGAAGGTTAGTCTGCTGCTTAAGCCTTCAGTTTGCAAATTTACCAGTCTAGGAGGTTAAGAAGAGAAGGGAATAGAGAAAGATATAAAATGGTGGTCAAAGACAAAATAGGGGTAGCAGACAGGTTAGTAGTGGACCAGGCTGCAGAAAAGACCAAAATCCAGCTCTATGTCCAGCTTTATGGATTGCAGGGATGAGTTGCAGAAAGTGGATGAAATCAAAAGGGCAAAAGAAATAGTACAACTGAACATCCATGTGAAGAGGTTGAAGACATCTACAAGTGTCATGGTTCTGTGTTTTGGACTCTTGTGTTCCTTGTGTTTTGGGGTTTTAGTTCTGTTCATGGACTCTTGTTCCTTGTGTTTTCTGTTCCTGTCCTGTCTGATCTGTTCTCCCATGTGTATCCTGGCTTCCTTGTGTCTCCACCTCCCCTGTGACTTCTTCTCTCTCCCCTGGTACCTGTTTCTCCTCCACACCTGCCCTGCATTTAGTCTCGCCAGCCCTGCCCTTGTGTTCTTGCTGTCCACACCCCTTGTTGTCTCAGTTAACCAATCCCAGTGTTTCCCTCCTGTTCCTAGTGCCTCCTTACTCCAAGTGTGTCTTGTTCTGGTGATTAGTTCTGTATATATACCTGTCGTTTCCCTTTGCTCTCTGCCAGTTTGTTTGCCTAACTTCCCTGTGTTACCATCAGTGTTTCAATGTTTCAGTGTTTCTAGTGTTCCTTGTGCTCCTTGTGTTTTCCGTGTGTTACTTTATTTTCATATTAAATTGTTTTCTTCAGTTCCTGTGCCTCATGTCTCTTGCTTTTGGGTCCACCTGCTTTGCAAAAAGAGAGAGTCTCCCATCTTTACGAAATGTGCTGAGAAAGGTGTTCAGTACTTTGATGAAGTCACCACTTTGACCGAGGGGGCATTAAACACTATTAAGGGGTGCCAGGGTGAGTTGCAGTGACAGCATGAAATTCAAATGAAGAAACTGACAAGTGTGAGGGAGGAGGAACAATAAATTTCCACCTAGATGAGATGAGCAGACCTTTGCCATGAACCCAAACCCTAGAAATATGGTTGAAGACTTTTGGAGAGTGACTGTATTGGTATGCAACAGGAGCAGTAGGGTGATTCTTGTCTCATTAAGAGGAAACAGGATACAGGAGGGAGGCTGAGATGAAGTCATCATTCTGGACTGCTGAGTGACAGTTCCATAATCCTCCCTCAATGGTCTGAGTGTAAGGAGACCTAAGGGGATAGATAAGGTTAGATACAGTGCGGTGATGAGGTGGAGCAGAGAACAAGAATAGAGACAAACCACACATTGTGGAGATAGAAGTGCTAAATAGAGAACAAGAAAATGGAGAAGACAAGATATATGACTGAATGCCCTGCCTGTCATCACTTTCAGTGGCCTCCCTCGATGGATTTCAGATATACACTATGTAGTCTTTGTGCAAAGAGACAGAATGAAGAGGCCCTGGGCCAAAATCTGCCACAAATGAATGGACCCACTTCAGTTTTACAAATATGGCTTAGGGAAAATTTTGCATTGTTAAAGAGGATAAAGTCTGCACACTGTATCAAGCTCCCAATAAGTAATAATTTTATTAATTAACAAGGTCATGGACAAAGTTTCAGTCATCAAGATCTTGGTATTAAAAATGGGCATATCTGGGTAATTATTAAGACTAAAATTTATGTAACAGTAAAAAGGGGCCAAAAACAAAGGGTAATAATAGGGAAACAGATTAAAAGATAGCAATTTAGTAATAGTTCAATATGGTAACCTGCTATGACAACAAAATGGTTATTTCAGCAATATTTGAATTAAAAATGGTAATATGGTGACATTAAAGGATAATTCGGTCTTTTTTTTTTAACCTGCACTCTCTTTTCCCCTCTATCTGGGGAATTTTGGTGATTTTTCAGGTGATTTTTTTTTGAGCATTTCTGCTTTATTTGACAGTGACAGTATAGATAGACAGGAAAGACAGGGGAGAGAGAGGGGATGACGTGCAGCCAAGGGCGCGGGTTGGACCTGAACCTGTGGTATGCACTCTACACTGTGGGCCACCGCAGCTCTCCAATTGATACAGTTTTTGACAATCATCCATCCTCAAAATTATGTACAGATTAGACAACACATTTGGCAAGTTCACTAGAATAACAAATCAAGGCTGTTGGATGAAACGAGACAAATTCCATGGTGTGACTTCTAACCATCTGCACTGACCAGTCAAAGCTGTAGCGTGCCTCTGGCCGGAGGGGGTCTCTGGGGGGACTGACCTCTTTGATTGAAGGCAAAGGTCTAAACACACAAGAGAACTTGACCTGTGTGCATCAGCTGTCAACTGAAATATGCTGACACTACTCCAGGGGGCAAATTTATCTGCTGAGGAACAGCATTATGCCTCATCTGTGAAACAGTTTAGCGTTGGGAGACTGTACTGGAGGCAGATCAAGGCTCTATTGACTTAAGCAGTTGGATGTACACTATACCTGCCAAGCTTGTCTACTACTGTAAATCAACACAAGATCTTGGATTGAGATTTAAACAGAAAAACTTTTTGAGCATGTTTTGTCGTATAAAAACACTTTTTAACACTCTTAACAAAGAGGAAGGATGATTAAATACAGTTATTTGTCCAATAGATATAAAATCTAATAATTAGCTTTTTTGAAGTAACAAATGTGATGCATTCATAGATTAACAAACATGGATAAAGTCTTGGACTGCCTGGGAAAACATGGACTGAGAACTAAGAGGAACAACTGGCTGTGGTCCTTTTGCAACACCCTAGAAAGAGCCTTTCCAGGCAGACTGACTCCCCTCCAGGGCAGCTTGACACAATTCTATAGTCCAGATGAGTAGTGGGGTCAGACAAGTCCAGATTCTATCACCACATGAACTCTCAAGATGATGGCAAAGGGCTATTTTGGGTTAATGGCGGGAGGAGGGGGGGGGCATAGTTCTATGGCAGCTTTTGCAAAGATAAATGTCATGATGGACAGCGTAAAGGACACATTGTACAAAGCAGCCCAGCAGGAAATGTGTGCTTTTTGCTGGGCAATAGAAAAATGCAAAGAGTGGAGTTTATGGGAAAGGTAATACATGCAGGATAGGTCTAGGTACTCTAGGTAAGACTTCAAGATGGTCACAAATTTACTTAATTTTATGACTGAAGGTACTGAGTGCTTTGAGTGACCTGACAGGGCATGGTCATGGCCTGGGTGGTCTGAAAATCGCATTAATAGTTGTGGTGTTTATCCTCAGCCGCAGCCGGCAAACTCACTCTGAGAGCCATCATCAGTGATGCCCCTCCAGGGTCCTGCCAGCAGGCTGCTGATGAGAGACTGAAACAAGACTCTGGCACACTGATCCACCGTGTTAAAACCTCTTTAACGCTTTAAACTGGCAAGTTGTTAACTGCCATATGTGTATCATATTTGTAAGCTCTCTGGAAGAAACTTCATCCTCTAGAAAACTTATTACAAAGTGATTCTACAGTCAAACCGACTGAGAAATGTCTTAGCAAGTTAAACGGATAAATTTGGTGGGGGGTCTAGAGAAATGTAGAAGCTTCAGGGGAGGAATAAAATCCCCCTGCTGTCCCACAGGACCCCCATGAAGCACGTGCTGTTCCTGAAAAACTATCAAGCCATACCACATCAGTATTCTCCCCCCGTTGTCTCGTCCCCATCAGTTTGACCTGGGACAGAAGCCAGGCAGTAGCTGCTGATGTCTGATGCAGATTGCATGTGTAAAATCAGCGGGGAGGGTATACCATGTGTGGTGTACTTCCTTCACAATGCAGTGCTAATTTCCTCAACTCTGTGGTCCCAGTGCAGTTGTAGTGCACATGTGGAAACTGACAAGAGAAGAAAATAATACGTTGTGGCAACGTGATGTTCACAACGCAGCGACTAGAAAAGCAAAGATGCGGTTTCTTTTGCAGTGTTGATTTAAAACGTGCACGTTTCTTTGGTTGTGACTTCCATCAATGGCGTGTGTTTGCCATGATGGATGGTCTCTTCTGTCTATGGAGAAATGTAATATCTCCAACAAATGCATGATGATCCTCTCGATGCTAGTGTGTACATGAAGATGTCTGCAATGTCAGGTAAAACATAAATAATAAATAAATGAATCCCTTTTCCTGACTCACTGTACAGTCATATTTCATAGCATGCAAAATTACTTACCCGACAAATGATTAAGCATCATAGCTTTTAATTTGGTCAAATTACCCTTTAAAAGCCATGCTGTGGAAGTAAACTGCATTTCCAGGGAATGGTTTTGCATACCAGCATTTGTTCTCCATATTATGCCACTACAGGACAGCAAAATTAATAGGCTGTTTTGATTAAGATTCATTGCAAATGGCAATCATGAAAAATGATTACAAATATTATTATTATTATTATTATTATTATTGGCAAAAAATCTTAATGAATATAACAGTGTCCAGTGCTGGTAACAAAATATCACCCTGTCATTATTTTGACCAAGTGTTCTACTATAGTGTTCTACTATATGCTTCAAAATGATTTTGCTACATGCTCCATCAATGCAGGAGTATATCGAATTGCTTATATGAAGCTGTAGTTTTCAATACCAAGTGTTGCAATGTTAAAAATTACAACATTACAATGGTGCATGCATTTGTACAATCCTGATCCTGGAAATGTCATCCGTTCATATTTATAGCTTCATTGGAATGACTGGAAAAGACTGGTATAGGCTTGAAACAGCTGGACATGTGGATATATTGAAAGCAGATGTGGCCTGGAATGTCCACACATGGAAAAGCTGATGGCTCCTATACCTCTACAGTAATAGAGTATCCAACTGCACCTACTGTACAGCCAACAGTCTACACAACAGAGCTGTAAAAAAACAGAACTTTGGAAAGTTATCTGAGGTGGGCTTAACACTTAAAGCTTCAGACCGCAAGCGAAGCCTCCCGTGTCAAGTTATTTTTTGCTGTTGCATTGCTTGTGGGTTTTTTTTGACATGATTTCTAAATGGATGCACCTTTTTCCAGTCTCCCATGTTACCCTGCTGTAGTCTTACTGGGATTATAGCCCCACAAAAAGCATTTCATATGTTCGCTGTCAGGATTACAAAATACCTGCAGCCAAAGGACTGCTAGGGCTGCTTTATGTACACATATAAAGAAATACATTATGTTTTATTAGCAGTGTCCTTCATGCAGGTGATGCCTTACCTTATGGAAGATTTTATGTCACTGCAGTGAACAGAGGAAAAAACAGACCCAGTAACCATGGATGTAAAGTCAGGTTTACTTCACCTATTTACTACCATCAGCCAACAAAGAGCCACCCAGATTCAGTGAGCCATACCTGAATCTGTCTGTTGATTCATATTAACATGTGGAGGGCATCTGTCTCAAATAAGTGCCAAACACTATGCTAGTGTGGCAATATGGGCTCCAAATGAAAAGTCTCCCAAGAGGGCCATGGTAATATAGATTCAGCTTAGAAGCACACTGAATCTCCTAACCCACAGCCACAGGACTGCAGATCCCCCCTAGTGGTGCCACCACCACACACCACTGCAGGTATTTCTCAATGTGGGAGCACCTTGCTCCTCTAAATGGCTATTGCAGAGCATTTTACCTTGGTTTTGGTTTCTCAAAATTGATGGATATTTACTATATTGTGATTTGAAAATGTGATCATGGAAAACTTGCTAGCATACCTCTGTGCAGCTACCTCTCAAGACAACCAATTTCCTTCTGCTAAAGCACTTAGTAGACTGATAGCTCCAGTGCCTTTGTGTTGATCTAGCTCTTGAGACTCAGGCCTGAGAAAGAGATATCCATACAACAAATGCTGGGTATCGGACCATTAATGATTTTGACATGCTTTCAGCCACACTAGCATGTTAATATTTCCGGCCCAAGGCAGGCCAAAGTAACTCAGTGAATGTGACAACTGCTTCACTCTCAAATATCTCCAACCCTTTATGACGATTAACATCTATGACAATACCATCTTGGATGATATTACAAAGTGATCTGCAGGCTGTGCAGTGAAGAGTAAGGCTGTAATCTGACGGGTATGAGAGTGTTGCAGAGTTAGATCATGTCTTTGTGAGCATCCAGTGAAACCTCTGTGGTGAGTCTAAAGGGCTCATTAATGTAAATTTGAAGCCTTTCTCAATGGCCAGGTTGTCTCCAACACGTCATGTCTGAGGCTTAGAGACTACTTCATTGTGGCTGTTTGTGAGTTTGCGGTAATCACTCTGCAGCCTCATTCAGGCTAATTCTGGGTTTGATGTTTTTCCATATTGTGGTTCCTGTATAAATAGGACTTTGATAAAAGACACCACACCATTTGTCCCCCACAACAAAATCGGGGGAGACCATGGATTGGTCTCCATCCACACGTGATATTGAGAAACCAAGGAAATACTTTTCAAAACACAACAAAATCAGGGGAGATTATGATCAAGAAACCAAGGAAATACATTTCAGTACATAATGAAATGCATTTCAAAAGGCACAGTTCACAGAGTGATGTCACATCTTCTGCTGTTCCATTACTTACAAAAAACAACCACAAGGTGACGTCAGTTTTCTGGCCCTGACCGCCCCTCTGATTGGCCCAGAGGGGCAGAGCATCATTCATGGAGGACGACATGTTGTCTTGTTCTTTGTTTAATATGGACATCTTCAGGAAATATCAGACCTGGTAATGTTATTATCCTCATCACAGTCACAACCTGCGTAATATCCTCCTCACCTCAAAAGGTATGTGTAGAAGTTGAGTGAAAATGTGGATTTTCATTTTTTGTTTTGAGTTAAAAAAAAATGAAATAATGCAATATAAAAGATTAAACACAAAAAATTAAATTAAATTAAAAGTAAAGCTGTACCAGGGCCTGCAGTTCTTCCGTTGAACCGGATAGTCAATGAATTAATTTTTTTCCCTTATCATTATTGCGTGTACTGCTTTAATCAAATAAATGTCACAAATCTAATTGTAAAGTTGTTGTTATTTGTTGTTTTTGACACAGCCTATTCTTTTCCATGTGTTTACATTTCCATTGCTGCTGTCAGAGGACTTCACAGGCTGTGAATGTAGCTCTGCCTGTTGCTCATATCAGATGTATTACACCACTTAAATGTGGTGTGCATTTTGACATCATAATAATAAAAAAGGCTTCAATATTATTACTTACTAATCAGTACTTACCTATCATTAATCATGTCAGACAGTGTTTTGCATCGGAGAGTTCTCAATGTGTTACAGGTCGACTCAGTTTTGGAGTTTGGGGCCTGTGGCTTGGCCTTTTGGAGGAGATTCATTGCTTGTTTGCTATTTATCAAGAAGGCTGTATTGTAAACAAATATAACAGGGGAAGTTAATGTGAGGCAGATAACCACAGGAGCTTAACTCTGGTCTTTAACAGGGAGATTTTCCATGGCTTAAGAGGCCTTTCACCACGAAATTGGGCTCCATTTTATCATGTAAATGCCCTTGGCACATGTCTTACTTACTCAAGGGGGAAGAGTCATTACGGGTGGCCTTGGAGAGGCTCTAATGAGATGTCTGGTGGAGCATGTTACATAAGAAATAGGTTTTCTGTGTACTTGGGTGTTTTTAGTGGAGGACCGGCTTGAAGATTGTTACTGATTGTGTGATGATTGACATGGTGGCAGAAAGTGCCTCAGATGGTAAATTTACGTGTTTTGAAATAGTGAATATTTCTTTTCTTTAAGGCAGTTCAGTTAAGTCTTCTACTAATGAGCATAGTATATTAATCCTCCAATTTTGTGGCCTGTTTAATAATAACCACATTCATTTAAAAAAGGTCACCCATGCTCTGTTTGAATTTTTGTTTTTTCTTCCAGTGATGCTGCTGGAACTTCTAGGCTCAGATTTTCTAATTCTAAGATTTCAATGGAAAACAAAATGTTTCACGGTATCATCTACTCTGTTCACATCATCTAATCATCCTTTGCTTCCATCAATCTGGCACGCATGAAATGATCAAAACATCAATTTAGTAATGTGGAGTACCATTTTTGTGTGTTTACACTCAAGTGTTATTACCTACTAATGTTTCAGCATGCAGTAATAGAAGATCTTTTCACAGATATCTTTCAGACCTCAAAACTGTCACAAGTGGAACAGGACAAATTTCAAAGACATCAAAACAAAATGATGTAAAGCAGGCCTGAATAAGTTATTAGTTCCATACTGAATGGACCGCTGTATCTCTCTAGTGCCTAGCGACGCAAGAACAACAGTGTCTGTCAGTGAAAAGGAGTGTATTTTATTTGAATATCCACTTCAGTGACAGGGAGTAAGAAGACAAAAAAAAAACAAAAAAAAAAAAAAAACATGGTCACCTAAAACTAAAGTTTAAATAAGGCACCCTGGCCCTGACGTTTGGCTTTATGTGTCACTGAACATAAGTAAAGGATTAAATGAAATGGTTTTATTGAATTCAAAATTTGCAACCTGCCACAGTGATTGCCTAGGAAAATATTTTTTTGCACATAAAATAAAAGTGTTGTATTACAGAAATAAAAAATACCTCCAGGGCACGTGTTACTCAATACTCCACATGAATTATTTACCTTTCAAAGCCAAAAGCAAGTCCATAATACTTTTTTGACAACCAGTCTTTTCAGTAGCAGGACATGATCCTCAGAAGAAACAGAAATTGAATTTTGAGACCAGACATTCACTAAAATGCAACAGACTACAATAGGTTTTCCAGATTGTTAAACAAAGACACTGGTCAAAAATATTAGATCATGACCTCATTTGCATGCCATTCAGACCAAATATGAGTTTCTAAGAAAAAAGCTGGATAGGTAAGAAGACTGGGGAAATAACTAGTAGCTGTGAAGGTGTATACTGCCACCCAAAGGGACAAATGACTCAAGCAAAAGTGATTTGCATCTCAGATAGAGATATTATACATCACAAAAGGAGTATATACAATATACAAGTGTTCAACTCACCACTCATTCACTACTGAAGTCATCAATTCCCCTTATCTCCTTCATTTCAAATCAGAAAGGGAGAGAAAGAATGTTTCTATAATATTTTATAGGATGATTTGGACAGCGTGTTTTATTTGCCTGAAACAGCATGTTGGCCATCAGATAGCATATCCTCTCTGACGTTTATAAGCATGCCACACACCAGGCATTAAAAACCGCACCATCTTTAAAGTTAAAGCGTATCACACTACTGGGATTTATTTCCCCCTAATGCTCCCACTGTGGAGCTATAATTATAACTTATAAAATCTTCCATTTCCATAAATCTATTGTATACACAAAGTTCCATCTGAAACAACAGATTTTGCAGTCCATTCATAGTTGCGATAAATCAATATGTGAGCCATTCCTGCAGTTCAAAATATTTGCATCTCTTATTGGCAGACGGGGCTTCATTTGATTCTCAGACGTTCCTTCACCGAATATATAAAAATGCAGCGGGTGAAAGACCATACATGGCAATGTCCTCCCCAACTTTGCACCTTTTTTTTCGACAGACTGAATGGTATAGTCATCTGGACAAATGGAATTATTATTTGTGTGTTCCCTTCTGTCTGCCTGCTCCTGTGGCTTGTGCATACGAGCAGGTATGACTAAAATGGTATCTGTGGCAGGAATGTTGTGGCTAACCACAGCTATGAGCGGAGAGAGGAGACCTCACATAAACAGAGGCCACTTGTTTTAATCCAACTTTCTATATTCTAAACAAGACCGCTTCAATACTGCATAGATCATGTCAGATTTATCACAAGGCCCATCTCAGAGCTTTGAGTCACCTGTCTGGCTCTCTGCGTTGGCTTTAGGGGTCACACTGGACACCCCGCTGATTCATAAATAGTAACCTGTGAGTTTGTCAGTTCTGGGAAACAGAGCAAGGACATTTCAGTACCTTCTGTGGATTTCATTTCAACATGTCATTAACTTTTTGTTGTTGTTTTTGTTCTAATCATTCACCTCCGTTTAAAGTCTGTTTGTGACAAGGTGATGTCAATATTCATGCAAATTGTCTGCGTGAATATTGTAAGCCGGTCTCTAAGGACCCACCAGAGACTAAACGTGAATTATAGCACTTTTCGCTCATTTATCATGGCTAAGGGTTCAAACTTCAGCTGGAGAGACTTTTCAGATCAGGGCCAAGATTCTTCTCAAGAACAAACACTCTGCCAACAAGTACAGCCGCAGCTGGAGAGGAAAATAAAGCCTCTTTCTTCAACAAGGAACAGCACTGACGCTAACATTTGTTGCAGTTCTATCTGAAATGGGTACCCAGTTTGGCAAATTCCTACAAAGACTGAAACGTCTCACACTGAAGGCTTCACTGCATGCATGACATGTTACATTTCAGTGGCCTTAATCAGTGTAATCGCCTGTGTGTTTCAGTGCTGTAAACACACAATAATCCCAGGCTAGTAATTAATGGGTGTTGGTAATTGTTATAATTTTTGCTGTAAGTGCATTATACATGATGG
The DNA here is from genome assembly GCA_900302535.1 of Neoniphon sammara. Classification (NCBI taxonomy): domain Eukaryota; kingdom Metazoa; phylum Chordata; class Actinopteri; order Holocentriformes; family Holocentridae; genus Neoniphon; species Neoniphon sammara. Next base: position 17,108 of record OMKZ01012769.1, read on the forward strand.
AGATTCCCATTAAATACCTACAGAATACTATTATATTGCACATCCAAGTGTTACCTGTACATGAAGTGTTTGGAGTTTAGCATGGTTGGTCCTTTGGTTTGAATTCGAAAGGTTACTTTCAAAATGCAGCCCTTTGCAGATCACTGATTGGCTGCTTAAACTTGTTCAGCAATTCACTGCATTAAAGTCAAATTATTTGCACATGATGTGCAAATAGTTTTTGCTTATTATCACACAATTAAGAGTTTTTTTTCATGATCTGCTATAAAAAAACAAGTTACTATTTTTGTACACATTTTACTGTGTTGCTATTATTTAACAGTGCTAGAAAAAAAATTCTGCCAGCCCTCTTGCTGAGGAACACCGTGAACTTTTGATGTTCAACCATACAGAGGTTTTTAGTAAGTTACTGGACTTGAAGCAAAGCAGTTCCAGTAATCAATAAAATTATGACAAAAGGCCGGCCTCACTCTCCCTCTCATCAAACACTTGCATTTCCTTTGGCAAATTCCAAAGGAGTGACTTATCCAATAAAAAGATAAAACATGTTTTCACTGATTGGCCGTTGTGCAACGCTGCATCCTGACCGGGAACAGAATCAGAAATGCATCGTCTATATCCAAGCTTAACGCTGACCTCTGGCTGCATATCGGACGTTGAGTACGCTATATTTCATATTGCATGTCCAGTGTTGACAGATTTCTCTAAAACTGTAATGGGGACAGAGTGCAACTTACCCAGCAATGGGATTACTGAGAGTTGTCTGCTACTAATAACTTTTTTTAGAGTGCTTGAGGCTCCTTTTCAAAAGAAGTGCCTTTGATGTAGGCCTGGTATGATATTGCAAATCAAAAATTACATAACAAATACACAAAATAGCCAGAGCTTAGATCTTATCCTCCTCTCCTCTCTTTTAACCTTTTAACACAATAATTTATTGGACCTACCCAAAATGACCTTAGAATTAGGCTTTTTCCTTTTAATCCAGGGCCTTAATTCCTTCCCATGCCAATTTCAAATTAAGGCGCTTCATATGGCATTATAGCATTTGTGCTGGTTTTCATTTGCTCTCTGTTCTTGTGTAATCTGCTCTTTCAAGTTTTGCCCTATCTTTCAGTTTCTGAAATTCAAGACAATGATGTAACTAGAACCTTTAGCATCCATAATCAGATTACAAGGGATTGCAGGGGATTTTATAGTTACTGCCTAGTACTGCATATATTTTACTGCAAATTTCATAGTACAGATAGAAGACCAGTGTTTGACTCTTGTTGTTATAGATGTTTACTAGAAATCAAGGTGAATCTGATATAAACCCATTAAAATGTTGATACACCTGACTGAATATTGATTTATAACAGTAAACTACCTCCTTTTTTTTCCTGGGGTTTGCTCAATGCATAGCCACTGTTTATCCATACCTGTCAATATGGACTGGCAAAAGGCACTCAGTATATTAAGTAATCAAATCAATTCAAAGTCATTCAAGTCAGCAATTAAAGTAGGTAAGTAAGCTGCAGTCAGTAATCTGCCTTATTTGGCTATGTTTTCGCACAGCTAAGTAATCACAGATGACGAAGTGTGATAAGCTATGCAATTCCATAGGAAAATTTATTTGTTTCACACATTCTTTTCTCTGGTACTAAACTGTGAGTGTTTCTATAAAACCTCTTGGCATTTTGCAATAAACACAACACAATGTCTTTACAATCAACGTCACTGGTGTTTGACATCATTCATCATAAAATGGCAAATCACATTTTTTATTTTTTTTTGCCTCTGGACGAAATGTTCCAAAAGCTGCGCATCATTCAGGTGCCAAGCGTTGACAAGTATGGAACCAATACATTTTGACCAAAAGCGCATAATGAAAACCGGCCCACTCAATTTCTGAAAGCATCTGACTCATGGCGATTTCGGTAAATGCATCATCAGATAATCACAGACACAAAGGGCCTCTTCAGACATAACAAGCAGAGTGGAAAAGCTTCACTTGACTGCAAAGAACTTGAGACGTACAGCACTATGAAAATCCACTCATATTTGATTGCACTTTCCCCACAATGTCAACACTCATACTCACACATGTTCATTAATGTCTATTTCTCTTTTTGTTTGAATTGGTTACACATGGCTTAATCATTCACTGGGGGGGGGACAATAGCGGCTTGTTTGTTCTTCG
>OMKZ01012769.1:21873-37853 GCA_900302535.1 Neoniphon sammara
TCCATGTAGATGGAGATCATTCTATAAACTAGAAAACTCTATCAAGCCCAAAGCATCTGTGCTCTAAGAAGGGAGGATGTGGTGAAACTGTGTTTGGTTGGCATATTATCCTTTGCAGTGAACACCTGTTAGCTTTTTATTGTTTTTTGTTTTACCTTTTACTGAGTAAGTCGAAAATGAATCATAAAACCACGTGAGGTCTCAGTTTTTCAGCGGTGTTGTTTAAGGATGAGTGGATTCGGTTATTGAATGTTTAAACCAAGGTGTTTAGTTTTCCCATTCCACTGGCTGGGAGGACAGTCAGGTCTCTGTCTTGCTCCATCTCGTCTTCCTTCCCCTTCTCCTCCCTCCGTGTCAGAGGGGACGTATCATGCCGTGCGTGCTGCTTATTTGAGGAGCTGCTATGGAATCTCCTGTCCCTTCTATTTTGGCCAGGCATGGCAGAGGCATGAGCGTTGGATCCATCAGTGCCCACTGACAGTTCATTCTAAGACAGCCAGTTCTGCCCTCATGTTTATCCACGGGACCTGGTGGAAAATAAAGCCTGAATTCTTGGAGGCAGTGATGATCTGTCCCCATCCTTCCACCTGTTTTGCTTTCCAGGTGGAATACTGGAGGGCCGACCAAAGACCCTTTGTCCACGTCTCCCTGAGCAGTTTGCCTCTCCACTTTGTCAGCTTTCACTTAAGGAGAATGAAGCAAAACGACCTGAATGTCCCGGTTTGTGGAGAAAACGAGCCGAAATCGCTACACTGTAATTACTTGTTGCTGAGAGCTAATGTGAGGCCATGCAAGCTGCACATTTCTCAGCAAAGATCGTGCTTTGTTGACTTAGGCACATTGCAGATGTTTTGGTATCTGAATACAGGGTACCATTGTTTTTCAGTTCAACAGTGCAATAGTGAGCCATGTTGCCTGGAGCGAAGACACTCATCATTGATCCAAAAAATTAGCTTTGAGGATTGAGCAGGGTTTGGTCCAACAGATCATTCCTTTTTGAATGAGACGTAGTGTCGTATAACAGAAGGTTTTATGGTACTAACCCATAACAAGTGTATCTAATCATTCATTCCAGTAGGAGAGCTCTGTTCTGCCAAAGTGGTAGCCCCGCCATGTTCTTTCTAACTCAGTTTACTGTGAGCATTCATGCTACTGATTGTAATTAATCAAACGCAAAATACTAAATTATGTTGATTACTTTGCGGAGAACACTTTTCAGACAGAATGCACATTCCACCAAGGGTACACATCGTTCTTTGATTATCAGGTTCACTGACTGCCAGAAACCAAGGCATTTCTATAAACATTTTTTTTTTTTTTTAGGTAAAGCTGGATACCAGGCAAACCCTCGTGAAATACTGCAGGAGAATTTGTGCTACCACCCAATCAGCTACCAGTGTTAAAGCATCGCAACGGTAAACAACAATTTGACCTCAGAGTGAGTTTAATAGTGATTACGTTTGGTTCTAGTTCAGATAAAACCCAAAGCTGCTCCATACTCTTAGAGTGCTGATTATTCTCAAATGTAATCACGGCTAGTCCATTAACACATAATGATTGATTGAGTGTCATTTTTGACGTTGGAGGGTTGCTTTTGTTGAGATCCCCTTTAGCAACAGTTACTGATAATGAAGATATTAGTGTTGGACAAAGCTTTTCTTTGCAAATAATAGCCTGACGTGGGCTATTATGAGTCTTTAAGGGGACTTTTCTGGTTCTTGTGGGATAGCAAGAGTCGGGGCCCCTCCCTGACTCACCCATGCTGCTGTGTAGTGCTTGGCTCCCAGGCCTATATGAGACCATGCTTCTGTACTCCGGCCAGGCTAACTTTCCCTCTCATTTGAGTTTAGTGACTGCTTTCATTACAGTTTTATACTCTGCTTTGTGCTACACCGACGGAGGGTGAGCAAGTGAGGAAATAAGTTCAAAGAAAGGAACAGGAAAGCTTTTCTACAGTGTCCTCAGGAGAGACGGGGTCTTATTTATTAGAAAGTCTTGAATCAAGTCTTTTGACATTGAGATTCTACGGTCATTTCATTTCACTCTTGGGTCACTCTGCTCTCATCTCAAGGAGATCACGCCATTTTTAAATATGCTGCCGGTGAGACCAGTAAATAAAGACACTGACACAGAGCTGCGGTGTGGAGTCTTGCATAATCAGAGCCAGTCTGTATTCAAACTGAGTCCAAACACATAGGACACCTCAGGGCAGCAGAACAAGCCTAAACATCTGCAGCTCTGCTCCTCTCTTCCCATCTTCTGAGAAAATATGGCAATCGGAAACCCCATGGCCGAAAACACCTTCGCCCCATCATCTGGTCCTCTTTAACACCCGGCAGCAGACCCGCCCGCTTGGGCTAGCTCTTAGTGATACTTCAGCTGGACTTGGCCTTTTTTTTTTTTTTTTTTTTTTAAAACATTGGACCAATTTGAAGGAATTTCACTGAGCTTTTTTGTGCCACTTCGTGAAAGAGTCAATTCTTCATTTTCCAAAAGCAACAATCTTCACGTGTTGATTCTCACCAGTGCTAACAGCATTGTAGCTTTATCAGTATGATTTAGGGGACAGACTGCAGTATTGCTTAGGAGAATATGGAATCAATGTGTAAAAAAGGGCACAAGATCAATCCTTTTTTTTTTGTAAATGACTGCAAATCATTACACTTCCACTGCCATCTGTTTGTCATTTTTCACACGTATACCTCTGAGTTTATGTCCACATACTGTTGCTATGTAGAAATACAGTATACAGTCCCACAGCTGACCACTACTGGGAAGAGCTGTCCAAGCTGGCGGTGGGTCAGATGGCGAGCAGAACTCCGTGGAGGACAGTGGGAGTGAGAGGAGGACAGGCGGAGTGGAGAGAGGAGGCAGGGGAAAGGACTTTGAGTCACGCAGCACAAAGGACTGAATCACGCCTGTGCAGGGCCGGGTGACTGACTGGTGTTTGGATCCATCACAGCCGTGGAAATGGCTGGAATTCTAAGCCATGACTGGAAAGCTACTCCACATGTGTATACTTGACAAGAGTGTGTGTTGATGAGCCCACACACACCCGCGCAGTCAGACACGCGTACACACACATGCACACATGGCCGCATACGCGCGCTAACATACATCTCGGAAAGGTCATTCTCAGGTTAGAGTTGCATAACCCGTATACATGATTCTTTATAAGGGTGTATCCATTTGTGAGTTTACTGTCTTCCTAACAAACAAAATATTTAAAGATGGATGTGATTGATTATCCTCACTGAAGTTTTTTTTGGCCAGGTTACGTTTTATTGTATATTTTGATAATCTTGACTGGCAGCATTTTTTAAGACCAACGTGCTGGCTGATATTCATCATGTTAGGTTCAAAGACGGGCCATTTGTCACTATATAGGCCTTAGAAGTCAGATGTAATGCTGACTGCAAACATTGGATCCAAAATCCCAAATATGGAATTCTGGATCCAATGTGTTTTCTCCAAAGGGGATTTTCACATAATCATCTCTGTCACAGTCTGTAATTTAAGCTGAAACTTGGATGTTATTATCTGCACGTTTCTCTCCTAAATGGGACTGAATCCACTGAATTGTGCTGCTGCTGCTTTCCAACCAATATAATTATTTTGCTAACTCACAGATAACACTTTGCCCATTAAATTTACAATCAGAATCACTCTATCATTCTACCTAGCCAGCTGCTGTACTACAAAAAATACCTGGTTAGCTAGCTACCATGTCTTTTTCTTTGGTCAATGTGTTATCTTTGTTCAAAGATGACAACAAAATGTATTAAGAGGTGGGCGAGTTCTTACAAATCTGTGTGATGATTGTGTGTGGCTAGCCACTTAGCTGATAGATTTTTTTTTGTGTGTGTCTTAATGTTATAAAAATTTGCATTTTTTTCTTTTTCCTATACAAACATCCAGATGTCATAAAGTATGAGGAAAACCCCATTCATTTCTGAGGCCTATAAGAACCTTTTATCTTCCAGTGCCTCCAATAAACTGTAGCTGTAGGTTGTTGGCTATTGTAATATTTTTGTTCATCAACTTTTGTCATCCCGTTCCAGTTGGGTTCTGAAGGGAGTATAAGATTTCGTAGAGATAAAAGAAAAAGCTTGTTCAGTCCATGACAGTTTACATACCACAGCGGACAGAGATTATGTGGACTCCCAGAGCAGAGACAGGAAGCGCTAAACCAAACAGAAGAAGAACATCTCACCTTTGTGCTAAACCAATAGCGGACCCCATGCCAGGCCCTGGTTGAAGCAGACAAAGCTAAGATTAGACACTGAGGGGATATAAGAGGTCTGTGTTAGATGAAAAGAGCTGACACCGACACTGTTTACCCCTCCCACCACTTCCTGAAAGCTGGCAAAAGCCACCCCTCGCGGAAATATTGCTCTGTATGTTTCAACTTAGCCGTGCGTTGCTCTCTCTGAAGTACACACTTCATGTGCATTCCACATGATATATATCTCCGTTGCTAAAAAGCAGCTGAGGAATCAACCTGTTCCTCTCTGGGCCACAATAACCAGATGCTCAGAACTGAAGACAGACATCATATTATTATGCTTTTCATATGAAGCTTTGGAGGACATCCTTATTGAAGTGGGGGTCGTACTTTTCGCAGACTGCTGAGTCTGGGGTGAATGACCACTGACTCTTGTGGTAAAGTGAAACAGATTTCCACAAATATGGGGAAGCTGTCTCATCACGGTAACCTTTGTGACTTTCTTTTGATGGCGATTGCACTAAGCACAGCAGGAAGGACTGCCAGCATTCCTCTCCAAAAGTATTTAATCTTGCTCTCTTATAAACTGGAATGTGGAGGATCGCCACTGTTGTGAAGAGTGGGAAATCTTAAATCACCAACAGAAGTTTGCGGCAGCCGTGCGTTTTCTCTACTCTCTCCCACTTGTCGTTCCTTTTTCTACTTTTTCTTCTTCGTCCACACTTTTGGATATTCATCTTATTCATCTAAGCAGACCCCAGTCATACTCACTGGTCATGATTGTTTTAGTCAATCCCCGCAGAATATGCACGTCTGCCACAAGATTTCATAAGTTAATGTGTTCGCAGCTGTTTCAAACATGGCCAGCCGCCTGGAAATCCACTCCAAAAATTCCAAATTCATGATGGATTTTATTTATGATCAGTATTTATGTCTAAGGAGACTGCTAAACATGGTAGGTCAATGAAAATCATGTTATTATGGGGATATTTGGATAGTAATGTAAAGGGAAAAAAAAGCAGTTTCTGACTGAATTGCATTTTTTGGCTTTTTTTCTGAGTGTTATTAGATGATTCTAACAATAAGCATAACCAGAATCACCAGAAAGCTGAACATGAAGAAATCAAGTGTAGTGTTGTGCAGGTGGCCTCAGAGCATAATATTTGTTCTGTACTTACACTTAATCCTCACATAGAATGGCAATGATGAAGGAGATTTATGAACAATTATATGCACCACCCAAAAAAACAAAAAACAAAAACATTCACTATTTACTGATGGAAAATAAGTAAGATAGGTGGTCTCTTGGTTTAATATACTGCTTTCCAAATATGGAGTCAAATCCAGAAAAATCTCCTCATTCACCAACACATAATTAAAAGAGCATGATTTTAAATCTCTTCTTTGCTTGTTTGTAGACCTCTTCTGTTTGTAGACATTTGTTGTTTTAAATGTGCTAATGAGATATAAATAAACCAACTTGACTCCTCAACTGGGACCATTATCACTGTGTCAAGAGAAATTTTAATCATGCTCAAAGGCACACACTTTCTTGAGCAAGTGAATTTTATGAATTTTGAAGTATAATGCTCAAGCTCTGTGTTTTTTCTCCCTGTATCCATGAAAATATGTGATGGGAAAATATCTTGCAAAATCATACCGGTTTGGTTTTCTGCATGTACGAGGAGGCCGAATCACCAAGCTTGCTTAGTCTTAGACAGAGTACAGATGAAGTGGATTTTCAATGCTTTTGATATCAGGACCCTCTTCTTTGCTTTGGCCTGGTCCAAGTTAAGAGGGATAAAAAAAACCTAGCACCAGACCTTGTCTCTATCAGATAAAGGGTCCTAAAGACCTGAGGACATTCCTTGGGCTCTGATCGCCATGTGCTTTCCTCTGCATAGAAAAGCCTGGGGAATGCTGGGGCTGAAGATAAGAATTACCCGGTGAATTACGAGTCAAAACCTCAGCAAAACAGGTCATATTTGGCCAAAAATAAGGCTTTGTCGCTATTTAATCCCTTGAACTTTGATTTTCCCTTAAATTTTCCTTTGAGTAGCTTCAATTTTACAAATTTGCCTGTAATTCAGCAGCACATATTTGGTATCTTTGGAAACCTGGGGGCCTCCACTAGAATTAAAAATAAAGTTCTGTGGATTTGAACAAAGCATCGTTTTGTGATGACAAACCCACCGATGGGAGCGGCAGAGTTCAAGAGGTTATCGCATTCTTTAGAGGTTTCACAGATTCATTTCAGATTCAACCCCCTGAAATATCAACGTGACACTGACAGTATCATCTTTGTTGCAACATCCTCAAACTATTTCAGAAAACAGGCGACAGACAGACAGACAGGACTTCCAGTTCATGCGATAATTTGAACACAGTGTCCTGAAGTTTTTTCTTTGTAACTGCAGTGCCTGTGAATGTTTTGTATGCATGTGTGTGGAATCCGAACACTCTTTTGGCCAGCACGTGTCAGGCACATGTAAAAGGCTTATGGTTACGGGGGAATCAATCAAAGCATCAAATATATTCCAAAACATGAGTATGATGATACTTAGGATGCAATCCAAGCTCACCGCTACCGTGCAAAAACACGAACCTGCATTTAGCTGCGTGCTGCTCTCCCTCCGCACACTCACGTTTAATTGACATGACATTGGAGCAAACAGGTTTGAGGTGGCAAGAAAAACACTTGAGGCTGCCTCAGCACTGTAGATCTTATACTCTGTTGGTTTAGGCTTGTTGGTGGAATACTGAAGAAATAACAGGATCTCCTGGACCTCCTCTCCCTGGAACTTACATAAGGCGACGGCAACCACAACATCCCTCCTTTCTCTCAACTGCTTCAGGACTCTCAACCACAGCGCACCAGCCTCACTAGACACTACATCTCGTATGACTGCTGTCAGCATAGTCATTAAGTCTTTCAGTCTGGGTCTGTTTAAACAAGCTCCTCCAGCAGCCAGTGGCCACACAAAACCAGCTCCCTGCCATGGGAAGGTTTGCTTCAGTCTGCCCAGAGTCATGTCTCGGGCCATTTAATGGTTAGTCAAACATGCTTATTGTAAGGTAGAACAAACACTCTGAGCCATGTTTTTGTTAGCTTTCTCGGCTGCTTGTGAGGAACGGGTCCAAAAACTGCAAACACCTGCTTCTCTTATCGTCAAAGAGGAGTATAATATATTGTGTGGTTTGTTTTTGAGGATAACCGAAGGTGCACGATTTCTGGTTAGCAAAATTATTATCACATTAGTGCATTTTACTAAACTGAGCACAGGTCTGAGAGACTCTTTCTCGCTCTACTTTGTACAGGTCACCCACAGAAAGCACCATTCTGCCTAGAGTGGTGTAATCCATAGATGGCACTGAAATTAATGCAAAGCCTTGAGAGATGTTAGCCAGATTCATCTAGATCAGTGGTTCTCAAACTGGGGGTTGGAACCCCTGTGGGGATCGTGAGGTGATTCTCGGGGGGTCGTCAGATGATTATGACATGGAAAACACCACACCAAAGTATTATAAGGTTTATTTTTTCATATTTTTTCTCCATTTTTTATTGTTTTCCAGTGAAATACTGTGCAATTTTAAAATTTGAGGCCTCCTCTGTTATGTAAATAAATTAAACAACCTGAAAATGGAGCTGTTCTCCAGTTGGACTGATCATCGCTCTGCATACGCAGCCTGTGAGGGGGGTTGCGAGTGGGCGTCGCTTCGTTTTAAAGGGTCATGAGTGAAAAAGTTTGAGAACCACTGGTCTAGATGATCCAGATATAGATAGATGTCATGGGTTCAAAATTCTGGGCCTGTTCCTTTCCTTGTGGAAAGTTTGCATGTTGTGCATGGGGGGCTTTTGTTGCTGCATTTTTCTCCCACAGTAAAAAGACATGCAGGTCAGATGACCTGGTGATTATAAATTGCTCATAGGTGTGAGTGTCCTGCTCTAGCATGGCATACGATGCAGTATGTAATGTAGTATAATATATTCTGTAGTATATATAGAGTGTATACTGTATGTGATAATGTAGTACATGGTAAGACATGCATATGATATAACGCAAAGCCCTTTGAAACTGATGATAAAGGGTTATATAAGTAAAACTGACTTGATTAGATAGATGTAAGGTAGATGCATGTGTCTAGACAGGGAACATACCTGTCTGTCTGAGTCCAGTGCTAGCATGTTGCAAGGCCAAGGACATCAAGGTGCTCTAACGACAAAACCACCTGATGTTGTTGGACAGATTCTCCGAATACTTTCTATTCTGCGTCTCGAGACATCTGTGTTTTTGCAGCGAGCCAGTCACTCAGTCAGTCCACCACCGTCCAACAGGCTGGTGAGGAGAGGAACTTTTTCAAGGTACACTGGGGCTCTACGCTGCCCATTCTTCTGGATCCCTGAGCTCTCCGTAAACATTCGAAACCGCCTTACCGTCAGTGAGACAGTCTAGTAGGATCGCACTCTTTCGAAAACAACACCGGATAGCCCTGTCCCAAAGATGATTACCTTTGCAGCCTGAAATGTGGCTTTGAGGACAGAGACAGCTTTCATTGCTGCCCCTCATTCCTTTCAATTTTCCCACTTGCTCAATTACAAGCAGCCCCCCCACCGCCACCCCCATCCCCCACTCACACACAGGCACACATTTACTTTCCTGACCCATTTGTCCAGTGTGTCAGCCAGAACCAGGGGCCACAGAGAGCACTCCAGTGTGTTTGAGCCCGTCTGAGCACTCATCAGTGCTAATAATTGCTCTCTTTGACATGCAGTCTTTTTTTTCTGAGTGCTGAAAAGTCCATCAGTGGCCACTGCCCTGTCACGGGCTTTGTTGGATACCACTGAAGTTGCTAAAGAGAAATCCCACTTCAATTCCTCATGGGAAATGAGGTGTTGAAATACCGACTGATGTCTGGAGTTAGGTTATGGCCTTGTCATAACACTCTTACAGAGCTAAATGGTTTCCTTTGGGCACTGCTGGGCTTATTTACCTGTGGGTGAGTGTTGTGTCAAACAGAGGCAGCAGGCGGTGTTTAAAATGCTCAAAGGCCTTGTGGGTTCCTCCAATCTAATTGTTTCCCAGTGTGTAAAGTATGGCCTTCGCTAGCAGAGTCCTTAGACTCACTGCAGAAATTGAAAGAGACTGTATCAGTTTAGAGTGTGACAACCATTATCACTGTTTATCACCTCATTCCAATCTAAATGGCTTTAAAATCAGAGACTTACAGGAGTTATTGTGTTACCACTCCTGAAGCACTCTGGACACATAAGGCAGCCACTTACCTTTCCATTGCAAGAGCTTAGATCTCCAATGCTGATAGAGTGTTGGTTTTGTACCTGAAACCACAAAGGTGGACCATTCATCTCAGCATTTCCCTAGCAGTAATGTAGAAGTGACAGTGGACATGGATCAACAAGCACATTATGCTGTTAGCAATGTTTCCTCCGATGAAAGGCCTCCCTGATGTTTGGAGCCAAGTGCGAGAACTTAACAACCACTGAAGTTAAGAGGAGCCAGAGAGGCTGCCTGGCATGAGCGAAATTCCGGACAGAGGATCGGCATAACAAGCCTGGCATTGTTCTCCGTGGCATGCTGCAGTCTGTGAAAGCCTTGGTCAGCAGTGCCAACCTGTGAGAAGAGACAGCCCTGCCATGCTGTCTGTCTTAGCCATGTCCCTGCTGCAGGCATGACAGAGCCCAAACAGCATGAATGAATGGGATCCTCGTGTCCTGACATGTGCTGACTTAGGGATAAGAGTAGATGTCTTGAACAGTGGTTTTACGTTGTCTTTACCCATATACTTTAGAAGCATCGCAAAATAAAACAATATCAGCATTTAACCCTCCTATTATCCTCAAATATTAATAAAACAGTGTTGCAGTGTGATCACCTTTTCCTCTCAAGATGTTGTGTCAGCAAAGCATTTACCAGCCGATGTGAAACAAAACCTTGACAAAACATAGTTGCTATGACACAAAAATTATTTTTAGCGCTTATGTGACAGGTGAATGAATTAACCAACTCAGTTGCTAGTGAGACAATGCCAAACTACATAATCTTGCTCATTCCAGCATAGCCAGCCATTCTTCATAGTCAGTCACTGGTGAGAAGTCCAACGTCATCCTGTGTGTTGTAGACAGGCAGATCAGACTTAGACACCTTAGCCTCTCCAAAAAATGGCAGTCTGTTGAATGAGAATTTGTTGGACTTAACAGACCCGGTCACGGACTTCTTGTACCCAGAGACATGCCCCAGCGCCGCCTGCCAACAGCAGCCAATTTGGTAGCATACCCCTGTTGTCGTTCAGCTCACAAGGCCCCTCAAGTGTCGCGACTCAAAGCTGATGAGTTGAATCTGTGCCCCCTGGCACAAGCCATCACTTCCTGCAGACTGAAAGGAGTCTCAGGTTGGCTTGCTGAGGTTTCAAGACTAAGCTTGTCTGTATGGAGAGCAGCATGACCAATGTGTCCTGAAGTCCTTTGGCCTTGTAAGGAATACTGATGAAGTACTAATAAAAGAATAGGAAAAGGAGGAGGAGACAACAATCTAAGGGGGCATCACTTTCACTATTAAACTGCGTGAAGCAGATGATAATGGGCCCCGTGTTAATGGTTCTTGTTGCATGGCTAGAATCTAATTATTGAGCAATTAACCTAATATCCCCCTGATTAATTGCTGCATCACTGATCAGGATGGATGATGGCGTGAGCAGTGCCACAGATGCTTAGAAGCTTAATTTTTTTAGCTTGCAGTTTCCTCTTTCTAAGCTTGTGGTCAGCAGTGCAGTAATCTCACACAGTACATTATAATTGAGGAGATAAGGCCTGAGTCATGTCAGTGTTAATATATATGATATATCATAGCACTGGGTCATGTATGGATATTATTTCAATATCATGATATGAGACTAGATATCGTCTGAGATTTTGGATGTTTGGAAGTGTTGTATTTTCCTGATTTTAAATGCTGCATTACAGTAAAGGGATGAGATATTCTGAACTTCTTAGAACTTTTTGTTCTAGCTGTTCTATTATTCAAACATTTCTTGTGTGTAAATATCTTATGAAAGCACCAATAGTCATCCCTCCAATATCGTCACAATGTCAAGGTATTCAATCAAAGATATCCCGATATTTGTTTTTGTTCATATTGTCCAGTTCTAGCGTACTACAGTATACTACCATACAGATGGGCCTTTGCTTTATTCCTAGTTGAAGCTAAAGGTTAACAGAGAGGTTTACTGTAGGATCCAGTGTACTGACAGTCACTCAAAGTAACTTAATCCCTGAACAGCTCCTGCTACATTGGGTTACTAATGGTAACAACTTACATGTGTTTAAGGCAATCAATCAGTGCTGCTCACTATTTGAGACTGGGCATGTGTCTCCCTGTAACATTGATGTGATTTACACGCCTGTGTGTTTCGGGAGGGCGTGGGGGGACAGGACACGTGCTCCTCGACTCCCCGGTGTGGTCTTAGACTGTTATTTCGACCCAAGAGGCATACTTTCTGCATCTCCAAAAATAATACACTTTTTTCATCAACCCCCCGAGTTGAATCCATTTTGGTTTACATATTTCTAACGGGGAAATGTGTTTTTTATTTTCCCCACACACACTTTGTGAACGTGTAAAAACAAAATACTGTTTCGAAGTGGCAGCTACCATGTTTCGCCTCAGATTTACTGTGGTGATTTAGTGTGTTCAAAGTGCACACGCTGTGCTCTTGTTGATGCTTCATTTTGAAGTTCTGTAAGTCATTGTGCTGTTGACACTGAGAGGGGAATTATGGCAAGAATGTGGAAAGATGTGCCTGGGCAGCCTATATACAGCTGTTTGTCTTGGTGGTGGTCCGAGGCCTCTGAACAGCGGCGCTTCGGTTCTGGAAGAACATTGAGCTTCTGGATTGACGAAATCTCCCTGAGATCCAGCATCTGAGGCCTTGAATTCATTACACATGTCCCTGGTCGCCGCAGTTTACCCCTGTGATCAAGTGCCGCCCCTTGATCTTCCATGGAAATACCACACAGAAGCTCTTTCCTGTCTCAGGCGGGAATTTGTTGTTGAGTACTAGAGCCACTAGAGACTCTTGAAAATAGATAAATAATGTGGGCTAGCCGCAGAGTCTTAGTGAGGAGAACTCTGAGTGGTCTTAAACAGAGCCTTCATGGCTGGTTTATGCCGAGAGAAAGACATCTGCTTCCTAATCTCACATGTGGTCTGAAGGAGGTTTCATCACTTTTTTGGGTTTACTAAGCCATAAGCCTGCGAAGAGGAAATGGCTACAGATGTGTCATTACAAATTAGTCTGTCACGATGAACTTGACTGAAGTGGGGAGACAATGCGGTCATGTCTAGGTCTCAAGAAGGTCAGCGGCCGGACAAGACAGAAGATAGCATTGTGCCTGATCACAATTCACAGCCCGACTCGGTAATGGATTCCAGTGCGGCTCGAACCTGATGAGGACGAAGGAGTCAAAGTCCAGTCAGTCGAGATAAGTCAAACAGGAGGTAAACCACTATGTTTCCTTGGGGAGCAGTGGTACACAAGAATGCACAAGATCTTCACGGCCTCTTAGGTCACAGGTCACAGCAAATTAACTGGTCTACACTATCAGGGAGAGGCCGAGAGCATCGGTACTGCAAAGGGCTGTTATAAGTCCGCGTTGATTCTGAAAGTGTGAAAACTGAATCTATCAATGTGTTTTCAGGAAATGAGCAAATAAATCGGCCCTCTAGAAAGCCCTTGGTTTTGAGAAATGAATTGACCCACATGGAGTAGGCGAGAAACAATCTCTGTCAACAAAGGCCCTTAACCACAATACCACAAACCTGCTGCGTCTCTACCATAGACAGTAATAAGCACATCATATTTCAGCAACAGGCATGTGATCTGAAGTGACATGTTATTTTCTCCCTGCTCTTTTTTTCCTGGACCGAGATCAATTTCTTTTTTCATCTTTTTAGGAAATCACATGAACTAAATGACAAAGAAACGTGTACGCCATGTGACATGCTCCTTATTTAAGGAAAGAACTTTGTGTTAAAAGCCAGATCACTTTTTTTTTTTTTTCCATCTGAGATATGGTATACGGCCATGCAGTGCATTATACATTGTGCATAGCTGACTGAATGGAAAAACAGCCAAGCTTTATTGCATTATAAATGTGGTCTCTAACTATTCTAAACAAATACAATAATTCAGTCTAGGCCTCTACTGGTCTCTGCAGCCTGCACCCAGCTCTTTTACTCAGTGTGGTTATTACAATATTACTAGTGTAACATAGGCTGGTCAAAGGTTAGCAATTCAGTGGTGTTGGACCTTCCCAGCAAAAACATACTTTTACAATAATAAGGCTGTGTATGACTGGCAGTTAAGAGTAGCACGTGATTGTGATGTGTGGTAACTGTAAGGTTGTGTCTCTCACTCCTGCCAGACACTGCAACACTGTGGGAGGCGTCCACATCACAGTGTTCAGCAAATCCATGGCCAGACATGCTACTTAATGTCTGACTACATTCTTGACAAGCACCCTCAGCTTCTTTCAGCTAACATGCTTTGACACATTATTCCGTCTCTGTGCTTTTATTACAGTACATCCTTACAGTGACCGCACTACCATCCTCTGAAGTTTGTGTATTTTGAGTTGTCCAGTACTGAGGGAAAGAATGGAACTGACACTTTTCCATCAACCCACACTAAACAAGCACAAGTATTACTGTGAGGTGCTTGGGATGGACCTGCCCACCAAATGGCATGCTGCATGTTAACTTGTTATGGAATCACTGGCTTTGTATATCTGTACTGCTGTCAATAGGACTATGCAGTGTGATTAGAATTTGCCGTTAAAAGTCAGCTTGACAACAGAGAATACAGGCAAATACACACAAAGAGCCACGCTGGTCGTCTGCCAAAACCCATCAGAGGCTGCACGCTGCTATTAGAAATTAATAGCACCATAGCGGTGTGAGTCATGGCGTGAGCAACACTCCTCTGGGCACAACGCCTTCTGCCAGCCTCCTTGTGCCCAAGCCACAAGCAGCTCTGAGTTATGTAACAGGCCTTTGTGCAGACCTCCATCTGTCTTTTTGTCTCAGGTCAGGATGGCCATAAAGACGGACAGGTCAACTGAGGTTCTGGTGCTTTGTTAGGATTTGCCAAGGAAGAATCTGTCATCTAGATAAAACAATACGAAGGAGACCTGAAGGGTCTAAGTGCATTTCCAGGTTCTCACTCTGGAAAATGTGCTCTGAAGGGTAATAGAATGAGGCCTGGTGCTGCTCACTGGGCCCAGACTGTTTATTACTCAGGTAGCAAGGAGGTGACCTGAGATGAGTTTACTGGGACAGGAGCTCTTCTTTTGTCTAAGATGTCTTCCTGCTCCAGTGATGCTTCTGAAGGAACAACCCAACACAGGAATGCGTAGAAAAAGAGGATTTATTGAGACTAATAACAAATGTTGATTTCCTATTTACAGAGCATTGATAAGGAGAGCAGCTTACAAAGACATTACAGCAAAAAGTACACAACTGTCTGATCATCATATGGTCATCTTTCAAGTAAATCAAAGTAGTAGGAAAAAATCAGTCCTGTCCAATTTAAAAAGCTGTCCTGTTAATAAAGACCTAAAGCACTCTGTCCATTATTGTCTTACAACTGGCCTGACAGCAGCAAAAAAAGTGCAGAGTGATTAGGCTTTAAAGTGCATTTCAAGAGTGCGTATCTTGATTGTGTCTGGGTGACTGATTAGAGAGTTAACTCATCTTGTTACAGCTCTCTTCAGAGCCAGGCAGAGAAACCGTGTTTTTCCTTCACAACCCAGATGCTGTCAATCACCTTGCCATACTGAAACACAGAGAAAAGCCTCCTTAAACATTGATATTTTCCTTTGACCTGCAAATATATTATTAAACTGGGGTAAACATGGTGTGCTCATGTGCTTGTGTGTATTCACCTGGTCATCAGAGACCTGCTCCAGGTAAAGATGGGTGGAGTTGACTACTTGCATGCGGGTGTAGCCGTAGTCTCTGCTGCGGAAAGCGCTCCACTCTTTGGGGTTAGGGTTGAACGGGTCGGTCTTCTCTCTGCAGCCCTGCAGAGGAATAAACAGCAATTAAACTGTATCGTCTCTGTCCTCTCTTAGTGGTGAGCCGCATGCCTTTCTACCGCAGCACCCTTGTGTGACATTTACAACTGCGGCTCTGCCTTGCTGTGCGCCTGCCCGCACTTTGATATAACGATGACTAATCCATCTGTGGTTGGATGACGAAACATGCCTTATGCTGTTGACCGCCGCATCAGAAATCACTTAACCAACAGAACAGCTGGTACTACACTCACGGGGCAGACCAGCTGGTGCACTAGAGGACTGTGACCAATGCATAATATTGCTTTTGATGATGCTGAGGTCAACTGATGTATTGATCTATGTGGACACATGCAATGCGTGAACAGACTAATGTGAGTGTACTTACAGCTGAGCCTGTGATAATGTGCACTGGAGCTTTGGGGTTCACATAAGGCTGCTCAGTACTACCATTGTACACCTAGAGAAAGAAAAGGATAGCAAGTCTGTTTTACTGATCCAGAATTTAAATAGGAAGAAATAAGAATGTCATGAATTAAGAACAGATACTGACCTTGTCACCATAGACAGGCCAAAGCCTCTCATATGTGTGTTCATGTGCCCACAGCTCCAAGTCCACTCCTGGGAAAGACATTTCATGATAGATGTTTCATGACAGAAAAAAAA
>OMKZ01012771.1:19976-34687 GCA_900302535.1 Neoniphon sammara
GTGAGGGAGAGGTTATGGGGGCTGACGTGATCAGGGTGTGTGTTTGTGTGTTTACTGTATGCACATGTCCGTCCTGACCCCTTTCCCACCCCCCACTTCCGTCTCCAGAGAGAACAATCCCTGGCTCTGTGAGCACCTGCGGGGCAGCGCTGCCTACCCTCCTCCTTCCTCGCTCCCTCTATTCTTGGCAGCTTTCTTCCACCTGGGAACGCAAAACTGCCAACACGGGTGTTTTGCAGGCAGTGGGCGTTGTGTGTGTGTGTGTGTGTGCATGTGTGTGTGCTGAGGCTTTTCGCTCTTCCGCTGATGCCAGGTTGTTCTCACACCTCTCAGAAAAAAAAGAAGAAGGAGAAGAGGGAGAAGACCACACGCTGCAGGATCCAATTCTAAGCACAAACACCAGCCAGACTTGAAAACACTTTTATAAACTCTGCTCTTTTTGGCTGCAGGCCTTCTTGACCCTTTTTTTGGCTGTTGATGAGAAGTTTTGGAAAAACAAACTCTCCCAAAGTTTTTCTTTTATGCAGAATAAGTCAATAATACAACTGCCCACTAGAGGAGCCATTTAAACCTACAACAGTGTTTGCATTTTATCTGCTGGTGGCTATAATAAGATTTTAAGGTGGTGTTTACACACCAAAGGACACCAAATGGAAAAAACCCTGTGGTGAATTCATCCTGTAGATAGCTCAGCCTCTGCAGCACAAGGTATTTATGCTATGTGGCAGCTCCGACCCTTTCAAAAGGAGCTTACAGAACGCAAATCGACATGAGGTATGTGTTCTTTGTTATGCATTTGTTTCTATTGTGTGTGTGTGCGGGTGCATGTGTGTCATTACTGCCTGAGGAGCCTCAGCCTCAGCCCCAACCCTGTGTAAAAGGATGAGGTGTGTACAGCCGTCAGTCAGGTTGCGGGAAGGCATGCTGTTTGAGCCTGGAGCTCTCCGGCTTGTCCATCAGCAGGCTGAGAGAGCCTCCGTCCATCCAGGCCTCACCTGAGTTCAGCAGACCTGTCAGATCACTGGGACACCCGGCGCTCGGCTCCCACATTGGAAATGACAGGCCTCTGCGCTGGTGGCCCCTCGGGCATCCGCCATGTGAAGAAGTGACTGACACACACACCCAGCTGTGAACAGGACCTGTCCCGAGGGGAAGGAGGACACCAAAGGTTAATGGAAGAGGGGGGATTCACCTGGATGGTATTAGGTTAGGTTGGGGGAGTTTTGAGCTCTTTTGTTACCTGCAGACTGGGGAAATCTAAGAGAGTAAGGTTACTGCATTGAAAGTGCTTTGAGGCAGATTAGACAAAAAAAATGTTTTAATGGGTTGAGCTATTGCTGAGAGAAGACAGTCCTAATGGAAGTTGGCATAATAATTATCCATCATTGGTCTAGCATGAAAGCAGACTTATTGGGGTCAGTCGGGCTGGATGTGCAGCGGGTTAGTGGCTTAATAAGGAGCCAGCGCTCTCACCAGCCTGCAGACTGTCTGTGCCCCGCTCTGTCTGGGGCTGCCCACCTTGTCTGAAACACGACACCGCCACACACACGCGCATGCACACTCATGCACACACACCAACTGACTTAGTCCGGGTCTTAACATGGTGTCATTCTGCCATTCAGCCAGTATGTGAGCTGCAAGGAATGGGGCCACAGGTGCTGTGTGAGCTTTACGCCTTGAGCCAAGACTGACACAACACACCTACATCCTGCACATATTGCACATATAGCGTTTAGCCCTCAACCGCAAGAAGAAGTCAGTGTCATGCTTGAGCCAGGTGCTTATACTCTGCCTGCCCGGTCGGCGGGTTCGTCAAATGCATGCAGAGCGGCCGAGCTTCGTTCAAACCACAGAATTTTTTTTAAACTCCAGTGGAGATCCCAAGGTTTCCAAAGATACCAAAAGTCCTGCTGAAATACAGGGAAATGTGTATGAAACGATGCACAAGATGTCTAGATATTTTCTATTTCACATAATGCTGCAGCCATAAGACAGCGGCATCTTGGGTTCGAATATTTCACTCAATATAAGTGTGATGTAGCTTCAATGAAGCATTGCAACCTGCAGGTGCAGAATAAGCACTATGCTTAAAAAAATCTCAAGGAATTAATGCCTTTGTTCTTTTTCTACACCGGGTTTAGTCAAAGGTTTACACCATCTGAAACCCATTAGAACCTAGACTTGAGGTGTGGCCAGCTGTATACACTAAGTTTATGGACAATATTAATCATTATCTTCTACTGTTGAAGGGAAGGCAGGCTTCTCTGATTCCCCTCCACACAGTGGGAAGTTAAGCTATCAGTGCTTGATCAGCTGTGTTGGCCGCTCACAGCTGCTCCTATTTTGTCTCTTGCCCTCCTTGGTATCCCTTGGTACTCCCCCACCCTGCCCCTACATCTCCCCTCTCTCTCTCTCTCTCTCTCTCTGTCTCTCTCTATCAGCAGTCTGACAGCTGTTGTTGCCCTGTTGTCACTCCTACTGGCACCTTATAGGAATTAGCAAGATGGAGGGATGAAGGGAAATGGAGGCAGAGGAAGCAGACACCTGTGTCTCTGTCTCCCTGGTCATGCATGGCAGCGAGGTTTAATCTTCTACACTATTGATTCCCAAAGCCAAATAATTGCATTGCGATGGTGCTCAGCGGCCCGGCTCCTGCCAAGACAAGAATAGAACGACGACCCCGACGATCGACATCATAGCTAGTGTGTGTGTGTGTGTGAGAGGCTGTTTTTATAGGCCATGTCTCGGAGGAGGGCAGCTGTTACCCGATGATTGGCACCCCGTACCCCCCCCACTCCCTCCCCTTCACTTCCTGTCCACAAACCAAAACTGCTGCCAAGCCAATCAGGATATCAGGGCCAATTAAAACGAACACGCCGCAAATCCGTCTTTTCATAAATGGCCTCTATCAGATTCCTTTTAACAGGTCTTCCTCACTTTTCCACGGGGAAGAGGCCCTAAAGGAGCTACACAAACAGTTTGGCAGGGGCGAGGAGGGGGAGGTACGGATACAGATCTGAAATTAGGCCTGCTATTCCCCCCTCTTATTCAATCATCACAGCAGCGATCAAGCAGTTGTTTATGGTAACGAGGGCCTCGGTGATATTTTCTCTTGCCTGTCCGGACAGGAGGCTGAACTCAGATCAATAGTCTGCGCCGCCTGGCCTGACGCCATGGGAGGATGCTGCACTCTTTCTGCTCTGAGTGACATCAACAGATCAATTAGGAACACACACACTGCTTCCCCTAGTCAAACACACACACACACTAAATTCATGCATAGCTCAGCCGCTCAAGGTCAAAGATAGGACGTCTGTTTGTCTTTATTGTTTTCCTTCATGATGAAAAGAGCATGTTTGTGTAAGTTTTGTAGAGGAAGTGTGTGCATGCATGCCGTGTATATATGTGTGTGTGTGTGTGTGTGTTCATGCAGGCTTGCTTTCATATCCCATTAGTCCCAATAATACAGGCAACATACACAAACAGACACACACTCTAGCTCGGCCCTCTGTCATTTCAGCTACAGCTTGTCATTAAGTCGGCTGCTCCTGTAGTTATGGCAGGAAAGAAAAAACTCCTCGCCCTGCACTAAAATGCCTCCGCTGCTGGATCCCAGTTCAGTGCCATGTCACCAGCCACGGGAAAGTATCCCTGGGAGGAAAAAAAATGCCAAGATTTTTTTTTTCTTAAACGCTTCAGCTTGGCTAGCAGTTTGGAGCCAGAGCTGCACGTCTGTCTTTTGTTTTTGAAGCGAGCAAATACCTCTCTTCATACTTCGCCGCATCGCATACCAGATGCATTTGCCTTCAATATGTGCTGCTAACGTGCCCAAGTATGGCGTTCCCAACACACACCCTTGCCAGCTTAGTGTTTGTAGCAGTATGTAACGCTCCCCAGCTGCAGCTCTCAGGTAGTTGGGAGGCCTGCTGAAATTTCTGAGAGGCAAACCCAAGACTAAGCACAGAGGCAGCTGTGGTGACAAGGATCGGCTAACAGCTCTCAGTGCATCAGCCAAATACAAGGGGTTTTCATTTAGACTGTGGTGGCAGCACTTGATGGCAGTTTCTGTAGGAATTCATGGTTGAAGAAAGAGGAAGAGGCGAGTGCCGGGTGGGTATTTCCCAGGCTGCATGTGGCATTTATCAAACAGCGGCCAAGGCGATGGTAACCCAACACTGGCCAAGTCTGAATCGGGTGGCTTTTTGGAGGAGTTTAGTGGTAATCAGAAATGTTAGGAATGCAGGGATGTTGGAGGCTTCACATAAAGGAGAATCCAGGAGCGAGAGGCATGATGTATGGGAACTTGTGAGTGGAGACACATTAGTCTCGTATGGTGTCCTACTCAGGCCAAAGTTATGTGTCACACCCTCCCCAGGTAGTCGCATTAATCATTTGGTGGAGACGAACAGACGTGCCACTCCTGGTAGCACCGCACACCTGACAGAAAACACAATACACTGCCACATTCCACCTGATGCCACTGGTTGGTGATGACTGAGAGCTTAAGGAGGCAATACATCTTAACTCCGTTGCTCAGGTGTTTCTATCATAACAGACCTCTTTCAGTCAGGCCAGTTGTAGCAAGATCTTAGATAACAAATTACAGAACATCTTCTCTCAGACTGTGCAGTAGTAAAAATCTACTCTCTTTTATCCCTGTTTGCCAAGACATGGAGGGATGAGCTCTCATCTAGCAGACAGAGGGTAGACTAAATTACTCTGTACAAATAAACAGGGACCATTTATGAAACTCAGAATTACAGTTAACAGCTTTAGATTTAGTGTTAAATGTAAAATACACCTAAACTTTCCAACTGCACCTCCAAACTGAGTCCGAAAGAGAAAGATCCTCACTTCAGTAGAGTAGTGCACCTTTTAACTTGAGTTACGTAATGGGAAAAAAATCCCCTTTTTGGATCAGTAAAGTCTTTTCTTATCTTATTTTATGACATATTTTTAAATTCACGGCAAAGTGTCACTGCTAATAGGATGTTTTCCTTGTATGACAGTTATGAGGAACCGTAACCTGCAAATTTATATCAACACTTAGGTGGTGGTGTGTATGTTGGCACACAGGGGTAATTTGCCTTTTTATTGTAGAGTAATGACCCTGTAATTATTATGGAATTAGAAACTGGCACTGAAAATCACCACACATGATTCAAAATTATTCACCCAGAGGTTTCTTCAGACCACTAACTCTTCCTCTGCAATAATTATAATAATAACTAGAGGTGTGCACTAATTAGAGTGCTGTGTTGGGACACAATGTGGATATACAGCAGATTGTTATTGCTTTGTGCCACAACTGGTTGGAGAGAGGGTGAGAGGGGTTTTCCATGATGGCTTTGATCTTGTCCCTCGTCCAAAGACCAGAGAAGAGAAGGCAAATTAGTCTGCTGATGTATGAAACAGCGATGGCTGTTTTACACTTCACTTTTTAGAGTTGTTAAGTATCGGGCTATTTAATCTATTACAACCCCCACTTGCTGACAAATTACATCAGCCTTGTTGTTCTCTCATTGTGTTCTGTTTGTTGACGTTCTTCATCAGTGGTGTGTTTTTTAAATTCGCCCAGAAAAGGGAAAGCACGTCCCGGATTTTTTCAGCCACGATCAGAGCAAACATGGCCACAATAGGATAAACAAAGTCTGTTGGGCTGATAGGTCCCATATTCGAAGAGAGAGAGCGAAAGAGAGCGGTGGTTGAGTGAGCTAGACAATAAATGGAGTGAGGGAGTTGAAGTAGCAAGAACAAACGTTTTTTAAAAGTTTTTGAATCACTGCAACTACAGTAATACCACAGTAAATAATAATAATAATAATAATAATCGTTTCCAGTTAGAAAAGAAGTGGAGCAGTTCTGGAGGTCTCACTCCAAATTCTCACCCTGTTACATAACTGTTACACCGTCTCGTACTTCCTGGAAACGACGGAGATTCCTCTACCTGTGAAAATCGTGGGAAAATCCTGAGGCTTAATGTTATGTCTCTGAACTCCAGGTACTTTGGAGTTCAAGCCACATAAATCCACAGGGTGAGTCTGAAGGAGGACACCGGCGGTTTCTGTCGAGAGAACACGCTCTAATACCATCCGACTCCTCACCCAGCACTGAATCAGCACTGAAGCTCTTTCGTTATGAAAACCTGCTCAGAAATGGCTGAAACCATATTAATTCACTCAGTTTGTTGTGATCACGTGTCTGTTGATCTTTCTTGTTGGTGAGTGTAAATAACAAACTAGTTTTATGTAATAGAGGCTATGGTGTTCTCTCTCTTCTCTGGGCTGGTCAGAGTGCCTCACATACTTCATGCCGAGATCTTTGACAGCGGTATGCAGGCTTGGATTACCTTCTTACAAGGTGTCTTGTACCCTTGGTTTGAACTTGCAACCTTCGGCTCACTTTAAGTGTGATTGTATTCTAGACTAAGAGGAACAAAGCGTTATAACATCAGTTCGGTGAGTCACCGCGACACTCTGGTGACAGACAGAAGCGTCAACCCAAAAATAACAGCAGCAGTTTTATTGGACTGGATTGCTCTGCCCGCCCGACATTAGATCGGGTTCATCGCTCCGATCGCAGCAGGGATGACAACACGCAATGCTTGTTTTAGCTACATTTCTTCTGCAAATAGATTCACCAAAGTGGGATACAGAGAGAGAGAGAGAGAGAGAGAGAGAGAGAGAGGGAGGGGATATTTCAGGAAGTGTCTGAAAACTGACTACCAAGAGTCTGCAAAAACAACGAAACATCTTAGCATGGCAGATCAAAGGCGACTCGCATTCCTTGAGCTATGAAACACAGTAGTTGACACCTCTGTTGTGGAAAAGATATCAATAAAACACTCAGAGTTTCGGTTACCACAATAAATAAATAAACAACAAATAAGCAGTGCCTGGTGGTAAGGGAGCATCCCTGTCCTACACAGGCTGTTCACCACTCAGTGAATGTAATTCATTATTTCATTTTAAGGATAAAACCGTCATTCACTTATTTATTTATTTGTTTATTTGTGACTGAATTGAACTTTGAATCAAAACCAGTGCTAATATTAGCCTAGACTCCAGAAACCCAGGGACCGGGAGAGCAAGCAAAGAGCCAGAAAGCTGTTTTAACAGAAATTAGTCATACAAACAGTAGTTAACCCTTCACATGCTGCCTCCAGCTGCAGTAAGCAGATAACCTTAGTATTGACGGGACGGGCAGAGACACAAAGGTAAGGGAGAGCCAACAGAAACTGAGGAGGGAAGTAGTATTTATGGAAAGCGGCATGTTTGCAAGGTGATGAGCGATGACACACACACACACACACACACACCTGGTCCATAGTGACGGGGTCAAAGTGACACTGTGCGGTGCTGTAAATGACACTGACACAGTGACTACGCCTAGCCTGCAGACATGTACAGACCTGCAGTGAGGATTTGGCTCTCCTGTTCCTCTAATTCAGTCTCTGGCAGCTGAGGGGCATTTGAATTCCTCAGACTGCCGTCCCTCGGTCACACTGTCTGTCCTGACTGTCAGGTTTCACAGCTGCAAGACCGACGCTGCATTCAAGTGGCATTGGAAATACCCTAATTATGAACTGAGCACACATCAGGGACCCAGTGAAGTGGTTAATATGATTGGGAAAGGAGGGATTTTACATGTTTTTTATAGATATTAAGGTAATTGAACATGTCAGTAACTGATGGTAACATTGCTGTAATTTATTATAAAAGCTTACAGTTTGACATCCCATGTAAATGTATAGTATTATTGGATGTCTCTATTTTCTGTCTTGGTTTGAGTTTTAGTTCTTAGGCATTTTTGTTTTTAAAAACTTAAGTCGAAGTTAACACGATTTTAGAAAACGTTCTCCAGTATCTTACCTCATCTTATCTTATGGATTTTTTTGTTAAAACACCAGTTTCAGTATGAGCTGTACCTCTTCACTTGTCCATATGAGCGGCTTACGCTTGTTTTTGTCATCCGACTTCATGTTCCACAAAGTTTTGCACATTATTGGGACATTTTTAACTTGAAGTGCACTTGAGCCTTTAATTCAGTGTTAAGAAGCCTCTCTAGTCACTTCTCAGCTTCTTTGTTCACACACATAAAGCAGAGATTTGTTTTATGTGTATGGAGACATATTTGAAAATGCTCCAATGTGGACAGATTATTTTCCAAAAGAGAAGAAATAAAGTTGTGGTTTCAAAAATATCTGTATCCATGTACATGTGGATCAGCAACATGCATGACATGGATTCTTCTCCCCTTCATTCTGACCGCAGCATAAAGTAGTTCTGTGCCGCTCGACTCCTAAATTAAAACATCAGCCACAAAAAAGTTTAGTTGTGGAGTCCATTTTGTTATTATATCCCAACCAAAAGAACTACACGACAAGTCATATTTACGACTTTGACATTTCGAAAGTAGTCAAGTTTACAGGGAACAATTGAAAGCAGCATGATGCCACAGTTGTATGGAAGCCCGTCTCTCTGTGTCTTCCTGCATTCATAAGGGATTAACGCACCAAATATTTTAATGCCTTTCAACATCCTCATACCTGCTTATTTATTCAAACCGTCTAAATGTGAAACAGATTCAAAAGAAATTATTGTGGCGATCACAATCAGACACGTAGCACCTCGATACATTTATCTGATAAAGTTTTGTATAAAATAACAACGACAAAAAAAAAAAAGATCAAACGGGCCGCTGTGCATTTGGTATCCTGCAGCTGGATGCCGAGCTGCACAGGTGTTCTCTTCAGTGGAAACTGCTGTTTCATAGGGAAATGTATCTGTACAGGCGTAGTGAATATCAATCACACACACACACGCACGCACACACACACACACACAACATACGTGCGCCTGCAGCTCCTCCTCCTGATGCTCTATTCACAGTGAGGCTGAATCATAGGGGGTGACTCATCCCAAGAGGTATTGTTCTGCTGGCCAATCAAAGGGGGAGCTGGATGTCCGGTGTTTCCAGTCTCTCTCTGGGGGTGCATGTGGAGGAGAAGTGTGTGTGTGTGTGTGTGTGTGTGTGTGTGTGTGTGTGTGGGAGAGGGGGTCACTGGATCTGCAAGTGGAGGTGGACAGCCATTTCTATTATTTCTATTTCAAAGTTCAATTATATTCACTTTATCCAACACTTTCTAGGTTCAGTTCCTTGACTTGATTCTGCTACTTTTAAGGTGCTGCTGAGGCATTTGGGTTATTCTGGATTATTTATTTGCTTCTTCCCTTCTACTGAGCTTCATCACCACCAGCAGAGCAAGCTTCTGGCAGGCTGTACTGCACCGCTCTACACACAATGACAGGTGTTTAGAGTGCCTTAAGTGTTGTATTTCAGGATGATTTTCACGTACTTGTGCTTTTTTCCATTTGCCACTGTTTACTGGAATGGCGTTCAGAAGGAGATGGCGTTTTCAGTGGTGTTTTGCTTCTGTAAGTCAACATATTTCCCACTGAAACAGGATGCTGAGGTTTGACATAACACAGGGAGGGACTGTTTGAAAGTGCTCAAGTGTTAAACAAATGCTGCGCGCATAACCTTGATTAACGAATTTCGGATTTGCCAAAATGAAGTCGTAGTCACTGGGGCACAACATTGGCATTTTTGGAAAAGGCAACACCTCGAAATGTAACATGTAGGGTATCATGTCATTTTCTAGGAAATAAAACTTAATAGAAAAATTCAAGAAAATATATTTTGCACTGGATATTCAGTATCTGTCTGCATCCTGGATTCAGCACTTAAGATTCGGATAAAACTGGATCTCGGATTTATTGGTTATTTGACAAAAAGTTTCACTTGTAAAATAAAAAATAGCAGTGCCAGCAGCACTTTTTTCTTAAAACACTGCCTCACGAGGCTTTTTTTCATTGCTTCCATTTCATCTGTTTACTGTCAATCTCTGTCAGGGCCATGTGAAGGCACGTTGCTCTGTTGCATCAATACGTGTTCTGAGTGGTCTGTCTCCATAGCAACCAACTTTTATGGCTGGCTGCCGGCAACAGATAAGATCCAGCCAGATCTGGGGCTGCTGAACACGGCCGGATCCTTCCAGATCCAGATCTGGGTGCTGGATCCGGTGCTTTCCTAATCATGATGTGGTGAATTAGCTAACAAGATGCAAAAGTCATTTCATTGTAGCTTTAAGAACCTGAAATTCCGAAGTAGCAGGAAACTGTCTTAACACTTAGGTTTTAGGGAGTTTACCAGAAAACTAGTCTGTCAAGGTGTCAGGGTATTTTCTCTTTAATTAAAAAAACAACAACGTTCCAAGTATGTTTTCAGTACCTGTGACAGTGACACACTACATCGTCCTGCTGTGTGGGAAGTCTCTCTGCGGTTACCTGCCTGTTTTGGCATGCTGACTTTCAACTGCAGGCTGACCATTGCCTCAGTGATGATGACACATTCTGCTTCCCGTCCTTGAAGGAGGGTGTTTTCCTCCTTCAAGGTTTCCTCCATAGCAGAAAGATGATTCACCTGCCTCCAGCATCACAGCGACAATACAGCATTACCGCGCTTTACATCGGCATCTAAAGTAAACCTGTGATTGTGTCCATGCTTAGATTTCTCTCACAACACTTGTCTTTCCGTGGAATGTCCTGGGCGGTGATCGTTGGGTTAATTTGCACCGTGAGAAACATGCTGAGTATCTCATGTGGAATTTGAGGAACATCAGAGCAGGTTGGGCACTTCCACCTCAAGCGGAACCGGGACTGGAATTGAAACAAAGACGTATAACAGTTTCACTACGGGGAAAAAATTTAAGTCCACTCATTGGCCTGCTGTTATCTATTCAGTTTCACAGAGAATTCAAAAGTTCAAGAGAGACTTTGAAAGATTTCTTTTTCAACAAATCCTTTAAAGCATCCCGAACTGCGCAGAAAGAAAGAGAATGAGATAGATAAGGAGGAGTAATGATTAATTCATCTTCTTTGTGGAGGTTTTAGGATACAGGACCACATCTACCAGTCTGGCCTCAAAGGCAGCGAGACGAGTCGATGTTAATGAACGACCTTAAAGGTTCAAACAGCTCTGCAAGGTTACACCGAGGCGTCTCCATATTTACTGCATGGCTTTGTGCAGCATCGTGATGCATCCACATAATAATTTAGTCACAGACGTCCTTGCCATTAATTAACAGGCCATTCTGAGTGCAGTCATGTTACGCAGAAAGCCTCTGCCCCTAGTGTTGGAATTGCCAATTACCGTCCGTCTAAGAGGAAGGAGTTGCCTTAATGAGAGAAACAAAGAGGTTTTAAAAAAGATAGAAATCGGTGCTTGTTGAGCTGGCAGAACAGAATATATCACATAAGCCTAATGATAAAACCGGGCTGCCAGGCAGAGCCGATGCAGCCATTGTTTGGAGCTGTTTTCTAGTCTGCAGTCGAGTCACTCCCCTCAGAGATAGATGTCTGCGTAATGCCTCCATTGTTGCTGGCAGCTATCACAAAAAAACACACCATCAACAACCAACATCAACAGTCTGGACCCATGTGGCACTTGTCATTCTGACGGGTCTCAGTAATTACAGAGCGTTCAGTTGTCTTGTCTGATGAGGGAAACATGCGCTCCTCGAGGAATATCTCTTCCCCCAACAAAAACCCAGAAAAGTTTTTATTTTTAAAAAAAATAAAAATACACTTAAGGCATACTGCCAAAGCATTTCTCATTGCAGTCACGCTTGTGAAAATGCTCTCCATTTACATAGAGG
Source organism: Neoniphon sammara (assembly GCA_900302535.1). Taxonomy (NCBI): domain Eukaryota; kingdom Metazoa; phylum Chordata; class Actinopteri; order Holocentriformes; family Holocentridae; genus Neoniphon; species Neoniphon sammara. Next base: position 31,696 of record OMKZ01012771.1, read on the forward strand.
CATCTCATCTAATCCTCTGTCAAATGCTCTTACAAGCAAACAGTGGAGTTGGACATGAAGTAGGACTCTTTAGAGGAGGGCAATTTTGCCTCTACACTACCGAGAATGTGGGTTGAATGCGCAGGCCTGTTTAAAAAGTCGGTCACTGACCGACAAAGCAGTCAAAGCTAAGTATTGTACTATAATTTAGTCTGGGAACAACTTTTCCTCCCTTTTGGCATGCAGTGTAAACATCCAGTAAATAAACGTATGGTACGAAGGAGCTCCGGTCCAGACATCAACGCCTCAGAGTTGATCTCAGGCCTTTCCTGCTTCGTGTTTGTTATAAATGCACTTTATTTATGAAAGATTGTCATCGCTGGTGTTGGAGCAGTGCTTATCTCTGATGGAGCTGCGAGATCACACAGAGATGTGGCCTTATGTGGCTCATGTGGAAATGCGGCTCCGCTGCATAAACATGAACAAACAAAGAGACAATGGTGGTTAGCTCAGGAATGTGACTAGTGAGGACCGGCAAGATTTGGTGCATGCTTGAGGCTTAAGATCCCTTTACTGTACGCCAATCAAACCTCCCATTCACTCCAGCTCTGTGTGCCTTCCTGTCGGAGGAGGCGATTAAGGCCCGGGGCTTGATGCACACATCTCCTCTGCAGATTGAGATGTGCACTCTGAGCTGTGCCCCGTCCCACTTGGCAGATTCACTGTCTGGACTGAGAGCTTTGGGTGTGCCCTCGCATCTGTGAAGATTTATTCTTCATCACGGTTTGTCCTTCCCTTTGTGATGATGGAATGTCCGGTCATGGATTAAACTCTTTTTAATTTCCTGCCTTTGAGTCTGTTCTCTTATTATCATACCTTTAACTGGAACCGCAGCACAACCACCAATTTACATTTTATTAATCACAAATTAAGCTGCAGAACATTCAGACAGGTTAAATGAATCAAAATCAAAACTGAAGCATCTTAAATGAAATCCCACACATAGTTTAAAAACATAGCCAAATAAGCAAGCTTGTGAGCATCACGTTGGTTCATTTTTAGGAAGAAACATATCTGTCAAAATAAACTGCAGGAGGACCAGGAAGTTATCATTTGTTCTGATGCATAACAGTTGTCTTTATTCAAGCCTTTCTGTAAAAACTGACAGATCTTCATGTTGTGCCCATCAGTGAGAGTGAGAGGGGAACAGTGGGCTTGTTGTAAAAATAGTCTTATGGTGACAGGGCGCAGATGAGCCTGCATAAAGATTACATGAGTGTGCATCCGGTCTCAATGGCAGCATGTTTCATAGTGTTTATGTTTACTATCTGTGACAATAAAACTGAATTATTTACATCAGTTATACCGCAAGAAACTCCTGTATTTTTCAGAGATGTATTATTTATTTTTAAATATGAGATCTGTATTTCTCCTGTGAAAACATTTTGTTAAATTGTATTGCCTTTACATTACACTTCCATTCTCTATCATTTTAAATGAGGCAAAAATCTCAACAAATATCGTAGCTTTTATCCATTTCATGGATAAAATGCTTGAGCTTCATCACTTAGGCCAAAGGGAATTGGGAAATATATCTCATGCCTTGTCTTTAAAATGAACAAACTTGAACAAGCCTTTTGGTGAACTTGACAGCGTCGGCTCTGCTGAGGGAGTCAGCTGAGTTTAGCAGGAATGTAACTTTTAAATGAGCGATAAGCTTCATTGAAACTAAGTCAGCCTGATTCGGTGGAAGGGTGTGTCTGTGTTTGCTAAAAATAAATGACCTGACGACACTTCCTATGCCCCTTGTCCACCAGACAAAGCACCTATCAGCAGCTCGTTGACAGTTATTCATCATGACATCATCATGTTTTTGTTAAAATTTTTCTCTTTAGAAAACATTTGTAGGTGATAGTCGCTGTACGCTTGTTCTGTGGAGGATTTTTTAGTTGGCAGATGAACATTAGATTTATCCAAATACATTAAATACACTGTTAAGACCCAGATGTGCATTTAAAATGCTTTAATACACACTTTTATCAACATCCGTCTGCAAAACTGTGAATCTAAATGTAAAAAGTCTTGTATTGCGGCGCTGGTTTTGTTTTCTTTCCTCAGTATCCTCTCCTCTGTTTACACTGAAACTAAACTCGCTGCAAACATGAAGGGCGTTGAGCCACTATCACAAACGTTAGCATTAAATATATTCACCAGCTCAAAAAGCAGCGAGGTTAATAACCAGCAAGGTTAACGCTGAATAAATACTGACACACTGGCAAGGCCTGCCTTAATTCCCCTTTGCTGACACAGCAAAGAGGTGATAATGAGCCTTTGGAAAATGGCATAGTTCATTAACAAATCAGAAAATTGCATAAAAAGAAACACACAGGGAGTTGCTGATGTGTGGTCCTGGTAATGATTTGAAATAGGCGAGTTAATGATGTGAGGACTCGTCTTTTAGACAGGCTGCTAAACAGCAGCTGTCAGCTCTGTGAAACTAATGATCTCTGCCCCCTGGCTTTTAAAACCCATGTGGACTGGCTGGTGGTGGGTGATTGTGAACCTCTCCCTCGTCTTATCTCCAGCATGCACCGCAGAACACCCTGCTTTGTGTTTGTGTGTGTTTGTGTGTGCGTCAGGGTCTCGGTGAAGCTCCTCAGAGAGCCAGACCTACATGGAGCAGCCACCAGAGTCATTTAACATTACACAATCGAGCAGCAGCACACAGCCACATAAATACTAATGATGGAGGCTGCAGAGAAAGAGAGAGAGAGGAGGAGGAGGGAGAGAGGGCAGGAGAGCAGCAAGTGCGACAGGTAGAGAGGGAAAATACTAAGATAGAGACATGAGGTTTGATGAACACATTAAGTCATGTGGATTTGTGGTGAAAGCCTTATTTATCAGTATATCGCTATAATGCTGATTTGTACACAATACCAACACATTTAATGTAAAATTAAACCATTAAAGAAGCAAAGCTGCCACAATTTTCCATTTCACCTTGGGGGCTCAA
>OMKZ01012771.1:34996-45990 GCA_900302535.1 Neoniphon sammara
GAAAATACTAAGATAGAGACATGAGGTTTGATGAACACATTAAGTCATGTGGATTTGTGGTGAAAGCCTTATTTATCAGTATATCGCTATAATGCTGATTTGTATTTTACACAATACCAACACATTTAATGTAAAATTAAACCATTAAAGAAGCAAAGCTGCCACAATTTTCCATTTCACCTTGGGGGCTCAACAAACTCCTCCACTGCTGTCAGCTTAGAAATCAGCCAAATGTGCCGTTTCTGCATTACACCGCCTTTAGTTATGTGCACATACAGAGCAATAACTCTATTTTCCTCTTCAGTCTGAAAGTCTGGAGTTTTTAATACATTCAGTTCAGGCTAGCTATTCAATGAAGTCACTATCTTTTCATTTGAAGAATTACATTGGTTCATCTTTATTCTTTTTGTATTTCAGCTTCTTAAGCGCAAGCATTCACAGCAGTGGAAATCTTTTGTTGCTTCCCGTGTACTTTTCTTGTTCAAAAAGCACACAAGGTCACATTACAGACTAGTATCTTAATGAACCACTATGTTAAATAAAATAATAAAATAAAATATTGTTTTTATCTGACTATCATGCTATGAGACTAGCTGTAGTCTGTGATTTTGGTTATTGTAATATTGTTTTAAAGGTTACATTACAGTAAATGGATGCAATTTTCTGAACTTATTAGACTGCTGTAGCTGTTATTTACCTGCTTGGTCATCATATCCACATTACTAATGTTTGTATATCAAAAATCTCTTGTGTACTTGTATATAAATATCTTATGAAAGCATCATTAGTCATCTCTTCAATATTGGCACAATTTCATGATGGAGATATTCGGTCAAAGATATTGTGAGATTTGATTTTGCCCTAAATACACTTAAACCATTTGCTTCTAATCTGATTACTGTAACACAGCATTAAAACGACTATCTGCCCTCAGAGGTCATTGGTTTGTCCCTGACCATCTGTATGTCAGTGATGCTGTATATGGTGCATGTCTTATATAACACACCCCGCCCCACCACTGTATGTTTATGCTGATGATGTTTCAAAGCGCTGCAGCCAGCCTCCCGAGCTGCGCTCACGGCTGTCAAAGTGTAACGTCTTTGCCCTTTTCTCCGCAAAGGCGTAAAAAACTCCGTTTGAGGGCATTAAAAATTCAGGACTGTTTGGGTTCGTCCTCCTCATAAATATTGACTTAAAAAGCCCCGCGAACGAGGCGTAGCTGTCCACTCAGCAGTTAAGACAATTAGGAAAACACATTTTCAACCACTTGTGTTTCTCTCGCCGAGGCATGGGTTCAGCTGCAGAGAAACTGAGATGAAGGAATTATTTATGACCAGACAGCAGCCGTGGGACTGAATAAGGTGGACGGGAATCAGAGCGGCATCAGAAACAGTGTGTGGTATCATAAGCCAGTGGACATTTATGTACCTTCTGCTTTAATTGCCTTGCCTCTGGTTTATTTTAACATAACTCCAGCAGCATTTTACGCCCACATATTCCAGTGTCTTTTCTCCTTGGCACCTGTTACAGCAATTTGAACTTAACGCCTTTTTTTTTTTGCATTATGATCACACTCACTCAGTCTGTGAGAGGACAGAGGAACCCCTGAGCAAAGCTTTGACATGCTTTTATTCACTACACACATTTTTTTTTACTAATATATAAGGAAAACTCAATATATTGCACTGGTTATTACCAAAAAAAGGCAGGAAGGAATTTTGTGGCAGTTCATACAGTTTAAGTTCATGGCTTAACTCATTAGAGAAAGTGGTTCCTGGTGAGTGATGGCAATGGCAGAGGCCAATAGCTGGCCATTAGTATCGTCAAAACAGTCTATCTCTGTTTCTCGAGTGTGATTTGGCTACATGTCAAACTGCAGCTTTTGCTGCTCACGGGTGCTACATTTATACGAAACCTTCTCCTTTCCTTAATTCCTTCACAAATTGCCCTCTTTACATCCCACATCATCGTTCCTAACGACATCACCCACTGCTGTTTTGCCTGTATTTAATACTCCTCTGCCAGGTTTCATCTAATGTGTAGGTGAGGTGTAATGGAGTCCTAATTGGTATGAGTTGAGCCGAGGCGTCCTCTGGCAGTCCTTCACCGTGGCTCTGGCTGTCTGGTATCACACAGTTGATCTGGACAGGCCGGGCCAACCTGCAGCCTGAAATATTTTGCTCACCCCATTGGGGATTCAAGGATCTTTGCAGCAAAGTGCAGTGCAATAACTCATCCTGTTAAATGGCAATATCCAAAAGACATGCATTTCCTGTATCATGTTTACCATTTTGTCCTTTCTGCTTGTTTCCCCCTCCCAGTCTTCATCTGCAGCTTCATGGTGGCAGCTCCCATCTTCGGTTACCTGGGCGACCGCTTCAACAGAAAGGTCATCCTGAGCTGTGGCATTTTCTTCTGGTCCATTGTTACTCTGTCGAGCTCCTTCATCAGCAAAGAGGTACGGCGTCACTCTCTCTCCTCTGAGGGGAGCCGCAGAACAAACGCTGCGCTCCATACACTGGTTCAAATGTTATTCTATTAGCCAGCCCTGCCTTTGATCTGGTCCGCATTGATGGGCTAATTATTCTGTTATGATGTGGATATGCTTGATATTAAGGCTAGTGAAATGAAATGACATGCTCGTTAAGCCAGAAATGTAGATTGCCTTTGTAGACATTCTTTATGTCTCTCTCTCTCTCTCTCTCTCTCCCTCTCTCTCCTCTCTGGCCACCAGCCAATCAACTAATGAAGGCCCATGCCTCAGAGTTGTCTCAATTACAATGCATCAGAAGATAAGACCATGACGTTTTACTGCGCCTTGACAAGTGGATTTAGATTTGATATCTCTAAAAGCCTGTGTGTGGCGGGTGGCGTTGGAGGCATTAAACAACAGCTTTATTCCAGGGGGCAGAGAGGTGGGGGTGGGTGTGGGTTACTATTACATTAAAAGACTCTGAATGTGTGTGTGTGTGCGTGTGTGAGCGCGCATATGGGTGGGTTTTCAAGCGACTAGGCCGAGCCCTTCTCCCCATCACGACGAACGGTCATAATAAAATCAAACGAACTGACAATTCGGAGTGACGACAGCATCGTAGCATATGTAGCATCAAAAGCCCAGGCGGTTAAATATATGCAGCGCACGGCCCGTCTGCAGGGCGGGATCACAGCGTCCCACAGCCTGCAGTGAGAAAAAGGCTCTTCAGACAGGGGCCGACAGCTCAGGGGTGTGTGACGCCGGGCTCAGGGGGGCGTCCTCTGACTAAATCCTTATGGACTCCTCTGCTAGGAGACAAAATGGCAGCCGTCCGCCCCGAGCGGGGAACGCACTCGGGCTGCTGCTGCTGTCACAGCTTAGCTGACGTTCAGGGCCAACACGCAGCGGCCCTTTCCCTCTGACAAATGCCGCAAAGGCCGATGTAATTCCACCCTCAAGAGATGTCCCTGAGTCTGCCAATCAAACGAGCCGCGAGTGCACGTCTCTTATGTAACAGCCATACAGCACAGTCGCCATGAGACATGAAAGACATGACATGTAATGAAATGTTAATGACCACTTACGACTGTGTCCTATCATTATGTATTTAAGGCACTCGGGGGCATTTTGGATGGATTTGCAGCAGATATGCCACTCACGTCTTATGTAACAGAGCATTGTTCAGCTACTGTAATAAAGCCAAACTGTGCCAGTTTTGCTGCAGGCCCACAACAGTGTTAATCCAGAGTGTAAATTATCATCGTAAAGAGGTCACTTCTGGGTAATTTGAGAATTGAAACAAATTAGTAGCAGATACGTTTCTGTTTGATTAATAAGCAGTCTATCGGTAGTGGAGCTGTAAATTCCTGTTATTGCACCTGACTTTGTGCCAAAAAGCTCAATGTGTCGCCGTGCAGCAAACTGCACTTGAAAATGTTCACACATTTTGACTGAGGATTTTTTGCCAAGTCTCTGTTTTTTTCATTTTATCAAATATAAAGTAAGTAACAAGAATTCAAGGATCGATACCGCTGCACTATTACTATTGTTAGAGGGCTGGGTATCATGTGCTCATGATGCCCTGTTGTTTTTGATACATTTTGATCAATAATCAAACTGTCAAACTGTTATTTTAAGCCACCAAATGCCAAAAACACCTCTCTCAAGATTGTGCTGTTGATTTGTCATGACATTAGGTTTTCCTGTCCTCTTCCGAATTTGAAATTTGGTCATGGTTTGAGTTGTGATTATGGTCTAATACACACACACTCACACTCAGGGAATGTATGGATAAATGGCTAAATGTAGAAAAAAACTGACAGAGATTGAGGTAAAGTGCGTATACAAAAAAAAAAAAGAAGTAAATTACAACACTTAAACCATAAAATAACTACTCAAATGCATTGAGCAAATCAGTGATATCTGCAGTGACAGTGTAAGAATATCTGCGGGCGGATTTTTCCACCCTCAGATGCGCTGTCAATTAGAATAGCATGATCTAATGTGTCAAAACCCACACAAAGGTCTGAAAGAATTAGTATCAAGCTTTCTCCCACATCCTGTGTTATGCCATCAGTTACTGTGTATCAAGACAAGCTGCCTTTGCTGTAAAATGTTGCTCAGAAAAATATCTAAGATATATAAGAAGAAAGAAAGAACAACTTTTACAAAACTTTTGATAAAACAGCAGTTTGGAGATTGGACTGTAGTTTCCTAAAATTGCAGGATTTAGAGTATCGAAGGCATAGCTGAGGATTTTTTTGGAACAGCATCCAATGAACAAATATACTAAATCATATGGGAGTTGTCTTTAAAACCAATATGGGAATGGGTTCAAAACAGGTTCTCCGAAACCTCATTATCTTCTGCTCTCTCCTCTTCAATCTGCTTCTCCAATTTCTAAACCTCTGACTTCTTTTCTCGGCACTCTCCTGGCATTCCCGCTCGAGGCTGCATTTCTTTTTGTTGTTGTCACTGCCTCTGGCCCGTCTGTTTCAAGGGACCAATCACAGTCTGGTGACCACACACATAAAATCAGTTCCTGTCGAGATTCCTCTAAGCGATGGGCCATCAAGACTGAAAACAGACTTGCCGTAATTCATTCAAAATAACAGAGAAGCACCAAGATATCATGTAACCATAGTTGTAATCAATCATAAACACACAGTAGCAAATATAATCCTAAACCAAAGGCCGAACAAAAACAGTGTAGCGCAGCTGTAAACACATATTACTGAAAAATGCATCGCTGGATCCCGCAGTGTAGTGCATAAGTCTTCCCAGTGTCACATTGGATCAAGGCTGGTTCATTGTGTGTGTGTGTGTGTGTGTGTTTGTGTTGTTTGACGTGTGTGACCCAGTGTGACTGCCTGGAGTGACAGCTGATGGTTGAGGTCAGCCCAGGGGTCACGGTCTTAGCCCCGCCTCTGGTACCTACAGCACCCTAATTCATCTCTTTTCATGGCTGACAGGCCCAACAGGGTGTAACCTTATCACACACTGGCACACCACACACACACACACACACACACACACACACACACGTAAGAGAGCTAGTAAATGACCCACAATGTGCAGATACGTGATTAAGGAAGAAATATTCTACATAACAAGCCTTTATCTGAGACCTTTACAAGGGAACAATGTATTAATTGACCCAAATTCCTAAATGTCGCCAACAAAGGTTTCCTGCACGGCCACATTAACATGTTTTATTCACAGTCACGCGTCTGATGTGACTGACTGGACAAACAGACAAATAAACAGCCAATATTTGGGGTTTGCTTCGATCCCCGTGTGTAAGAGGGAGCAGATTTCTCCGCAGCTACACAAACACACATGGAAGTCCGTATTCAGTGAGCAGTGGTTGCCATAGAAACAGTTATCAATCCAACTGCCTACACATGTGCACCCTACCGGCTGGCATGCACCTATAATATAGTCTTTTTTGTATTTATCATTTCATTTATCTGTTTATTAAGTCTGATAGAGGCGCGATGCCAGCGTGTCGTTGTAATTTCATTCAGCTAATTAAGAATAAACACAATCAGATTCTCCTCCATGCTAATGTGATGATATTCCACAACACAATAAAATAAAATTTTATTGGCCAGCCTAGGTAACTTACACCAATTAGCGGGACCATTAGGGACAGCCTCTCAAAAGTTTAACATGTTTTGTGTACCGGCGAAGCAATTTTCTCCAGATTGAGCCTCAGTAATTGTTCTGCCTTGGCAGAGCTCACAAAATTCTGCTCCCCAGTCCTCATCGTCTTCACGTTGAAAAAGAATCACATTTCTCTTACAGGCCCGCATTTCACTCAACCTATGCAATTTTTAATTTGCACTCTATTGTCATCCAAGTGGCCAATAAAACACTGAGGCAGCTCACTAGAACGCCCCAGAGAACAGGGCTCCCGCAGGTCCTGAAAGAGTCCCCAGCTGTCTTAAATGACATTTTCTTAGCTCTTAAGAAATTGTCAGATCAGTGGGATTTCTTTATTTTCCCCACTTTTGTTCACGTTTGATAGCTCTTCAATTTAATTTCAAGTGGTGTTACAAAGTCTTAAAATGTCTTAAATTGAACTTCCTGAAACCCTGAGAGAACCAAAAGAGGAAAACTGTTTTTCAGCAGCATTACACATCCTCAGCCCAAAATCCAGGGCAAATTCACCTTCCAACAGGAGAAAATGACACATCTGTAATTTTCAAAGCTTCTTTTTTTGTGCACTTTTGCTGTAAGCTTCACACTACAAGATAAACAAAACTGACATGTCATATGGACCAGCACCTTTCAGCATGACCACTCCAGCTCCCAGTGTCCACAACACGACTGCTTGCCTCTGCAGGTCTACCTCAAGAGGCTAAAGCTAATTCACCGGTACAATTACATACATATGATATACATAAGTGTATAGGTGTAAAGTCACGCCAACATCTTATCATTGCTGTGGCACCAACTGTCATGAGTGCACGTGACTTTTCAGCTTGCACCAGCAGATGCAGGAGCTGAATCTGTACTCTGTATGAGGAACTCTTGGGGGGGTTGGAAGCCTGTAATTATATTTTGCATGTGCTTTGTAAGCCTGATTGGAAGGGCAGTACAGACATATTTACGGACCTGTTGCTGAGTCAGCGTTCTGAGGACTAACAGTAGTGTTGAAAATCCAAGCTGTGCTCTGCTGTAATGGCAGACACATAATGAAAAGTCGGTTTGGAAGAACAGGAGTTACAGATTGTTTCCTGCTGTGCTTGATAAGAGAACTCATGTCTCCTCTCTCTCTCTCTCTCTCTCTCTCTCTCTCTTTTCATCTCTCTCTGCAGTATTACTGGCTGTTTGTGCTCTCCAGGGGGCTGGTGGGCATCGGGGAGTCCAGCTACTCTTCCATTTCTCCCACCATCATAGGAGACCTGTTCACCAATAACAGCCGGACCATGATGCTCTCTGTCTTCTACCTGGCCATCCCCCTGGGAAGGTGAGTGACAGGCCCTGTGCTTTTAACACAGGCACTTTGCAGATACAGGGTCTGTCTCACTGGCAAGGAAGCTTCCTGGTTAGATTGCATTTGTAGGAAATATGGCCACTTATTACAGTAAGAAGCATAAGATTGGCTCCTTCACAGCTAAGGAAATCCCACAATGCCGTGTGGTGAGCCGGGACCTCTGTTATTTTATTGATGGAGCCAGCCATTGCTTCAGTCTGCAGTGCAGTAACTTTCAAAGTAAAGTTTAATATGTAGCCTAAATATATGAAACCTGTTCTTGTATGTTTTAATTTAGAATAGTTAAGCCCATTTAAGTTTGTACTGCAACTTAGCCAGCATAACTGTGCTTATGTATATTCATATATACACGTAAATATTTGAGCCTGAGGAAGCCTTGTGTGAACAGAGCTCTAATGAATTCTGTAATTAAATCATCGGCTGCAAGTGTGCAGTATCTCTGCACAATAATAGTTGGGGATTCCCTTTGGCGATCTATTTATCCCTCTCTGTCTATTATCTTACTGTATCCATTGGCTACCTGCCTGGCTTTACCTGTTGCTCATAAGACTTGATTAAGTTACCATGGAAACCAGCTGCAATGCTGCTTTCATGCTACGACGTATTCTGTGCAGGTCACACCTCAAGATTGTTTCATTTAATTTAACCTTTATGACAAAATAGGTCCCAATGAGGAGCGTTCAACCAGGCGCCATGATAGGAGGCTTCTTTACAAATGAGGCAGAGCAATAGGAGATGCTTTAGGAGACATTGTTGATGCTGATGTTTATAATAATCATTTCATCCCATCCAGGGTATATTTTAGTATATTTTAAACATTGAATATGAAGTCACAGTCAGTAAACTTGAATGCATTTAAGATAAAGGAATCAGGAGAATTAGCGTTGATAATGGAAATGATCCTCACATAGAGAAGGTCAGGCTCATTCCTGTCGGGCTCATCGTGATGTTTGCCTTCGTAAGCAGTCGAACAAAGAATGCGGGTACTTTGCAGGAAGAAAAGGGGAACTTAAAAACTGCCCGTGAAAAGCTTCAGACGAGGTTGGGAGGCTTTTCGGAGACGTGGAGTGGGAGTGTGGGAGTAGGAGGTATTATTAAGCCCAAATCTCCAGCCTTTTCAGTTCATTCAATCAGAAAAAGGGCCACAGGGAGAAAACAAACAAAGCCAAGTAATAAAAGATGAATGCGCCGGTGGATAGAGCGCGGGGAGCCACTTGAGGTTTATCGTTATATACAGAGCTTTGCATCTGCCTGCTGCACGGTTCTGCGGCTCACACATGCAATCGGACAGGCAGATATCAAGGAGATGCTAAGTGAAGAGGAAATCTGCTGTATTCTCTCCGACGCTGCTGCCGTTTGCTTTGAATTAATGTAATTACAGTATGCCACTTGACTTTAAATAAAGCAAAAATAGAGTACCGAATGATTATACAACTGGTATTCATGGAAGAGCACGTCAAGCAGCAACACACGGTGAGAAATTAAATATTAGAGAAACATTCAGACAGTTCTTTTGTAATCGTGCCAGTTTTGTTGCAGAGAGTCTGGGGGAGGAAAGAAAAAAAAACTGCCCTCTGAGGGGTTGTGGTATGATCGAGCAAAGTGTTTGGGTCACAGTAAACTGCCCGGCAACTCAGACAATAGAAGGTGAAGGAGTGGGCCTCAGTAAAGTGCAGTCAAACATCCTATGCACTCTCCTGCTTGTTTGTCTTTGCTGAGGTTGTTATGACCGTTTCCAGGAAATGACCTCAGGAATGAGACTGGGTTCACAGGAAATGGATTCCCCTGCTCTCCCCTTATTTTTTTTTTTTTTTCCCCCTCCCTCCCCCGTCATTTTTAAACTTGACCCACGGACCGGTTCCTATGTGTCGCCGGCTTTTGAAGTGACCATATTTTTCATGCCCGGAGTTTTATTGTTGGTGTTGAACTTTCCAAACACTGCCTGGGTGGACTCTGATAAGATTAGCTGTTAGTCACTCACTGGAAATATCATACGCCGTCTGAGGCCGTTATACTATGGTGTTATTTTTGGAGCGCTAATCAGCCACATGGAAGCGCAACGGTGGAACGTTTCCCCCTTTCGTCTGACTGTGTGTACGTGTGTGTAAAACCATTTAAAAGTGTCTCGGCCTTTTAGTGCTGATAAGAGCCCACTGTAAGGGCCTCTTGGCAACGTTTGATCATCAATCCATTGCTCCAATCTGCTATTAAAACAGCATCTCTTGGCCAAAGGTTCTGTACGTGCAGACAAACAAGTTCAGGGAGGAATCAGGAAGTGGGTATGACATGTATTGATGGCAGCAAAAGACCTTTGGGGAGGGGTGTAGGAACAACCTACATAAACTTTTTTCTTTTTGGGTGGTGCAAGGTAACAAATTAATGCCATTCTGAAGATGTTTTTTGTCTGTATTGGTGGTTGTTAAGCAAGAGTTCATAGTTTATCCAGGATTTTATTTACCGCTACATTGTCCACAAGGTAACGGCCACATCTGAAACTGTCAATCAAACCACCTCCGCCCCTCATACCTTCAGATTCCCATCTAAATCCCCTTTATCCTTTTGAATGTTGATGTTATCTAGCAGCTGGAGCTTAACACAGTATAGGGGCAACTTTATCACATCTGATCTGATCTCTCAAACATTTCGCTCAAAGCAATTCAGTGTTGTTCCCCACAGTGATGCACAAAGCACACTTTAATTCAGGTAAAAACCATTGCAATGAAATTGCTTTATGACAGCCTACAGCCCTTGGTCATACAGCCGTGTTAACACGAAGAGGTTTTGCCTCAAACTTTGCACCTGTGTATTATGACCGCATATTCACAGCTACACTCAAATCTTAGATCCATAAATAGACCAACCAACAGAGTTAAGTGGCTGCCGGTGCTTTGATCAGTAACACAGTCATATGCTCTCTGTGTCAAACACCTTCAGCATAGCTTTTAAATCAAACTGTAAACAGGATGTGTGCAGTGTAGGCTGAGGGTGAAGTGTTGGACATAACAGACACTGAGTCACTGAATTCACAATGTACGAATGTAAAATGTAAAAATGTACGTACACTATATGTTAGTATGCAGTAGAAGTGGGAAGGTGAGAAATGAGTGGCAGGAGGCTGACAAAAAAGGGACAGAAGCCCAGGTGGCACCAGTGCTGCCAACAACGCAGGCAAACACACAAACATACACAGACTCATCTAGATCAGAGGTTTTCAAAGTTTTTCATGCTCCGGAACCCAGAGTTGGTGTGCAGTATGTAAAACTGAGGGTTGATTTAAGTGAGGAGCATTTAGACAAAACACATGGAATAAATGGTCTTCACTTCCATCAATTTTTTTTTTTTTTTACACATTGCACCTTTAAATTGTTTAAATGTCATACTTGAACCTTGATTGGATTCAAAGCAGTGATCAAAACATGATGTTGAAATAATTGCTCATGCATATTTTATTATTATTATTATTATTATTATTATTATTATTTTGTATCATTACAGTATTCTTTTGTATCATTACAGTTT
>OMKZ01012789.1:1795-11844 GCA_900302535.1 Neoniphon sammara
CCCGGGTTGCCTCTGTTAGGCTCTTTACCTTGAGTGCATGCACGCACACATACACACACACACACACACACACACACACATACAGAATAAACATGGATGCACACAGGCAGCACATATGCCCACAGAAAAGAGTAAAATTCTACTGGTATATAGTCCACAATGGTGTGCATGTTCTTTAATTATATTTTTGAATGAGAATTTCAAAAATGTAAACATGTTGACTACCTCAATGGGAATCTGCATACGGTGCATACTATTTTTTTTTTTCATAGGTATCATTGTTTTGTTCTGGTCCTCACTATCTTCATGTACTTACAGTATATGACAGCCTAGTCAGTGTGAAATAACTACCAGCATCGTATTTTCAAAGAAATTACATATAGGATACTATAAGATTGAGAGGATGCCATTATAAGAATATGGAAAACTTGTTCCTTCAGTGAGGCTCTTTTGTCGTCTGCTATCTGCTCACAAAATTTGTTTAGTAATTGAATAGTTACCTTTAATACATATTTATTGGAAATGGAACCTGATAGGAATAATTGTGTCAAATGGTGTGAACAGCAGTTAGGTTCAAGGTATGCACAAGATGTAATACCAAGGAATCAGCAATCATTTTTGGTGATAATCAGCATCTCATAGACTGTCCCAAGGTTTAATTTTACACTCACTATACAAATAGGGTTGAGTGTGTCTGAATCAGGAACATAGTCTAGATGATAATCGAAAATTGATACAAAACAAACCTGATATTGACTAGATGCCAAAAATACAAACGTTTGGCATTTCTATTAAACAGAATGATTCACTTCTCTCACACAGTCTCTGTCTAAATAAAAGTTCCACATTTGCCACTGCTGGTTCCTGCTTTGGTGGCTGGTTGGCGTCTTCAGCCCCAGGCAGCCAGCATTTCTCTGCAAACAGCCTCAGGTACATCCTGGTCTACCAACCGACCGACGCAATAAATACACACTACTCCCCACCAAATAACAGCAAGGATATATGCTACTTTTGTTAAGGTTAGAACTATACACCAAAGGGTAGAATCCACTGGACATTATGTGAACCAGTATAAAGAGTACTTTGTTGCTTAAAATGTTTGAAAGAATAGGATGTTTGTGTTGAATAGAATTACTGTCAAAAGTTGTGCACCAAAACAGTTGCAATATATTCTAACTCGCCTTGTGGCAATGGAAATAACCACAGAAAAAACAATTCAACAGTGATAAAGTGAGGACTCATGAAAAGGGTACATTCTTATAATGCAGAACAAAAAAGTGAAGAGGAAAAGTTATAGTATCTAAGTATGTCACTTCAGACATTCAGAGCCAATGATCAACAAATACCCACACAGTCGAATAAGCAAGTGTCATTGAATCACATTACTTCAATAATCCAGACAAAATTATGTCATTTTCTGTTTGTCACAGAGATCCTTTTCACATGAAGAAAAACTGAACATGTGAAACTAGTAATCATCAGTGCCTATTTGAACTACTATCGTCATTTGTAACCTGATAAAAAAGACTCTAAGTGCCAAGAGAACAGATCTGGCTCTTTGTCTAGAAGCTCAAATTCATCATCAACAGCACTAAAAGAATCAAAAATAATGTCAGCACACAGCATCTCATCTTTGTGAACCTGTCTGCGCTATGATATAGTTTGGAGGTGTTTACATCCAACATGAAGAAAGTGAAATGTTCTTACCTGCCTGTTCAGCTGGAGCCTCCGACTGCTCCACTGTGTCTGCGCTCATCTTAATATCTGAAATGATAAATATAGCTGATTTTCCTAAATGATTGTAACTTTACCAGGACAATGAAGCACTCAGGTCACCCAGTAAAATGATCTTGAGTTTATTCTAATTTGGTGCTGCCCCCACCACCACACACACATACACACGCACACACACTCACTCACACACACACACACACACACACACACGTGATTGCTTGTCACAATATTTATAAGCAAGGAATATATGCCTATAAAGCAATGGTAAATCCCCACTCTATCTCTCATAGTCAAAACCTTAGCAAAAAATTAATGGCTCAGATGAAGCAAATTTGCCTGACATTAAATACTGAATATTGTAAAATGCACTGCAGTTATCGATCAGCATGTGTGGTGGTAGTGACTCACCTGAGCTGGGCAATGTCTACTTCTTGAGCTTCTGTCTCCTTGGTTATTCAATAGGTTGTTAGTATTGGGATAAAAAGTTTGGAAATCCACAGCTGCTCATCTGCATTTTCCTAAGTGGTGAAACGTTCTCTTCTCCAGTATAGCCCACACAGCCTGATAGGCTGATTTGCATAAGTCTCTGTGCGTCCTATCCAGCCTCAGACTTTTTGCATAAAACAACAATGGGGTTACTGCGAATTTAGACAGCATGCGTGTGTCTGAGTGTGTGTGTTTGCACAAAAGGTTGAGGGGATGGGTAGCAGACTACACCAAAATACAGCTCATCCACAAAAAGTTTACTGACTTACAGAGGAATACTTTTCTAGACTACATGTTAATCCCACTACCTGGGACTGTTCAGTTTGTATTAGTGAATGTTAAAAAGGAAATACATGGAATTAAAATGGAATACAATGATTTTCAGCATGTGGAATAATTGTTGTTACTCACTAAGACAGCTCATTTTCTAGCACTGGCAATCAAGATGTTTTTCTTATATGTTTTACCACCATTTTTATTCATTTTACAGACTTGCAATCAGAGAGAAAAAGGAGCAAATCCATAAGCAAAAACATACTTTTGCTTGGAAGTTGTGGCTCACCTGCTGTAGACACTGAAACCTCTCAAATCATTTCAAACTTGCTTAACATGAAGCATGTCACTGCAATAGACTAGTGATACAGTGGTATGCATCATCATCATGTGAACTAAAAGTATTGCTGTAAAAATCTACTTGGTTAAAAGATAAAGGAATACTCCAACGTTTTGGGCAAAATACCTTTTATTCGACTTACCCAGACTGAGACAAGATGTTCGATACCATTTTCACCTCTGTACGTCCACTGGTTTGGTTCTTATGGGGAACATTTCATGTTAGCTTAGCATAAAGACTTGAATTCTACAGTCTAGCTCCGCCAAAGTGAAAAAATAAACCTTACAACAACTCCAAAGTTGTCTTATTTACACAATTATTTTGCAATGTGTCTGTTTTGTCCCTATTAAATCCATTCATTTTCAGCCATTTTCAGCCATTTTTCAACTCTTACTATTTCATTCAACTTTTAAAATGTTCAGCATACTGGTATTACTGGTATTTGAACTATTTGATATCTTTTAAAATTTTTAAATGATTAAACTTTTTATCTCCATTTTTTATAATGGGAGTCAATGGGTGGGATGTTCAAACCTAACCCTTTTGGAACTCTTACTACTCTTTCATACTTTCAGCTTGAACAACTTTTTGTACAGTTTTTGTGTGTATTAATTTGGTTTGGAGTGGACATGACATCATGCACTCTTACTGCCACACATACACTATGCATTTTCTCTCTGCATTTTCATACAATTTTTTTCATACAATTTTCATACAAACTACTGTAGAGATGTTTAGTGCAATAGCACATCTGGCCCACAGGTGGCGCCTTTGAGGTGGTTAAGAAGGTTGCGGGGCATAGAGGAAGAATGTGTTAGGATGCTAACAAAGCACAAGTAAAGGAAGCTGTACTCAAACCTGAAGTCTCTGGAGTCTACTTTTATTAATATCAACACTTCTACAACTACAACTGTAGTTTTTCTGTTTAGACTCTTGTTCTCCCTCTTGCCAGGCCATTTTTGAAGTGATATAACTCCTAATATTTAGACATTGAGCTTTTCTTTGGTAGTTCTACATATACAAGAGAGTCTTTGCTAGTCTGCCTGGCAACACAATCACGCTATCACCATTTGCACAATTTCAAACATAAATACACATGTAATTTATGAAAGTTGTTCAGCTATGTCTCCTCTAACCAACCACATCATTATCTCAGTGACAACATGTATAGTATTTGTTGTTTTTCTCCAACAGACGCAGCTGTCCCTTGATCTGAACTTTATCTTTGACTGGCTGCTTCAACTTCTTCCATGTAAGCAGTCAGTCTGTACTACTCCAGCTTTTTCACAGACTTGCTACTGCATTTACTACTATAACTACTACAATATTACCACTCTAGTACTACTTCAAGTGCTTCAGCCCCTTCTACTACTATTACTGTTACATTAAATACTACTTCAAGTACTTTAACCCCTCCTCCTACTACATTTAGTACTACTTCATGTACTTCAGCCCCTTCTAGTATATTTGGTAATACTTCAGGTACTTCAGCCCCTTCTACTACTACATTTAGTATTACTTCTAGTACTTCAACCCTTCTACTACTACATTTAGTACTACTTCAAGTACCCCAACCCCTACTGCTCCTCCTCCTACTAATACTACATTCAGTACTACTTCAAGTACTTCAACCCCTTCTACTATATTTGGCACTACTTCAAGTACTTCAACCCCTTCAACTACTATATTTAGTGCTACTTCAAGTACTTCAACTCCTTATATGTTAGTCAACCCTGTATCTCATACATTCAAACATTAGACCTTTTTCACAGCAGCCATTTTGAAATGAAATTGCAGGGCAAGCACAGGTGTTACTAATGGCTTTAATGAAGGTTCCATTTCATTTAAGAGTAGCAGAGTCTTTCCGGTGAGCCAGCATGAACAATGGCTCTGTTAGAACAAAGGGGAAGTCAAGTCAAGTTAATTTTATTTATATAGCGCCAATATAACAGAAGTTATCTCAGGCCACTTGGAACAGAACCTAATTTTTGGTGTTAATTCATGTTACTTTTAACACCTGTGTTTACTCTGCTGTCCATTTCAAAAAGGCTGCTGTGAAAACGGTCTATAGGTCACCACTTTTGTTATGTCTTTTAAATTTTATTCAACTTTTTCATACCTTCTGTATATTTTGAGATATTACAAAGGAGCAAGAAATCGAACTGGAACACTTCAATTACTAGACAACATACCACATACTAACAGACATACCACGTTTTTCTCTCTCTGTGTTAGTCATATGTACACAACTCTACAGCTGCCTAGAAAATGTCTAGCAACCACCTTAGACTTTTACTACTGCTCATGATACTACTATCTACTTCTATAGTTTTACTTATTTATTATTAGGGGACATTAAGAAATAAATGGGTTGAGCTTCAAATATTCAAACTGCTAGGCTACAACTACTGCTTCAATTACTTTATTTACTGCTTGAAATACTTAAATTACCAATTCCCTGTAAGACTGCTTGCTGCAGCACCCTGCCTCTATAAGCACTCTTTGAAATGGCTGGAAAATGATTGAGCTGCGTGAAATGCTTGGTATAATGTTCTGAGTCCACAAAGTCTCATGCATTGCCAAAGGGCTAACTCCAAGCTGTATACTGGAATGACATCACAGACTTGGCTCTACTTTTGTGGGAGTCATTCCAGTTCACAAACATTGATTGGACTGTTGGAAGCCAAAGGAATGGCATATGCGAAATTCACTGATTTGCATTATGTTTTACATTATCCTTTGCCACATCTCTATTGACTAATTTAAATCACAGGTGAAAAATATCTAAAAGGCAACTCACTACACTAATGCATTTTAAATGATGCACCAGAATCTTTAACTCTACCAAACCTTCCTGTTTGGTAGAGTACATTCAGTACATTCAAACTTTCACTTTCACTTTCACTTTCAGGGAAAGCATTGCAACATTCCTCTTTTTCTCTTTTCAGGTATGTCATGTGCATAATGGTGAAGCTTTAAAGTATTTGTTACTAAATTACATTTTGTAGTTTTAAAGGAATACTCCAACATTTTGGGCAAAATGCCCTGTTTCCAACTTACCCAGACTGAGACAAGATGTTGGATACCATTTTCACCTCTGTACGTCCACTGGTTCAGTTCCGATGGGCAGCATTTTGTTAGCTTAGCATAAAGACTTGAAGTCTAAAGGAGTCATTAGCCTAGCTCTGTCAAAGTGAAAAAAATAAACCTCACAGCATCTACGAAGCTGTCTTATTTACACCGTGTATCATGTATATTATACGGTAATGAAACAAGTCTTGGGATTTAAAAAAACATAGATGGTAGGCACTATAACCGCTGAACATATAGTTCCTAACATCTATAGTTCCTATCATCTAACTTCTCCTAAAACTCCTAAAAAAAATTTCCAATTCCAAGATGTGCATTTCAAACATGATACATTTGAAACATTGTGTAAATAAGACAGCTGCGGAGTTGCTGTAAGGTTTATTTTTTCACTTTGACGGAGCTAGGCTAATGACAAGTTCCAACAGGTTCCTTAGAGTACATTCCTTGGAGCTGCACTGGATCACTACAACAGACATGCTCTATAAGAATGAACAGTCTAATTTATTTTTCCTGAGGAAACTGCTCTCTTTTAATGTTTGCTATACTGTGCTTAATGTCTTCTAATTATTAGAGCAAATGCTAGCACCATTTTTATGGCTGTTTTTGTGGGGGACTGTCCAGAAGAGAGATCCAGGGAGGCTGAATATGCTCATTAAGAACCACCTCCATTGGAGACTCTTTTATTTACAACTCTATAATTTTGCAACTCATTTTTACCTCTCGCTTTTGCCTGAAGAACTGTAGAAGGCATGTGGAGCCACTAGAGTTGCCAACTGGATAGCATTTTAGCCAGGACTTCCTTTATATGAACCAAAATTGGTTTGTCCCGTATGGGTCTTTCTTTGTCCCAGCTTGTTAAGTCTCTAGCCAGCTACAGCATGGCTGTGTAGATGTGCACATCACATCAGATCATGTTAATTGATCACTTCACTGTATACATGAGTGTAAAGGTGGGTGAAAATCATGGGTGTTTGCTCCTTAACAATGTATATGTATATAATATAGACATAACCAATGAAACTATAATCTAAGAAATATAACTAAACATATCTCATGTTCACACAGTACACTATAGCAGTGCTGATTGTATTTGTGTGCACAAATAATATATTTTATGTCATAGTAGGCGCAGTGTTAATTTGTGATAGTGTAGTATGCTGGCTCAGGGGCTCTCAATCCAGCCCTAAATAATCACCTTAATAACACAAACAAGTCAAAACACATTTACAAATATAAAAAGTGTGGCAACACATAAAATGGTAGTAAATCCATTCAAAACATTGTTAAATAAATTAAAACATTGAGATTCCATTATGACTTGTTAATGTTGATGGCAGTCGGAATGAATTACTGAATGTATTCAGTAATTGACCTTCTTAACCATTCACACACTGGCCAAGTTTTCCTGGTCACTCGACATGTCGTGTGTTGCATGCATAATAAACTCACAAAGGGTAAGTGCAGCTACAGGGTTTTAGATAAGTGTTGACACTGAGGGTCCTATTTGTGTGCTGGTGTTAACCCACTGTTAGGCAGTAACCTCGCTTAACGCCAATGTGCTGCACATTTTGGCCAGCGTTTAACTAGTTTTTGGGCGTCTTCGCCAGTTGATTTTCGTGGTCTAAACTGAACTCGCCGAGATGGGTGAAGTGGCTCAACTGGGTGTGTTTTTTATGAAGATCAGTGGCGCTGTCCAATTTTGGTATCACTTTGCCTTCGCCCATCAAAAACAGGTCTTAAGGTAGTCTTGCATAGCCAGACCTGTCTCCACACTTAGTTTTAGTGCTGCCATTGCTGGAGAAAGGTCTGGCTGAACCCATTATCATTCTGCTATAAGGGAAAAATGCTCTGGCTTGTTTGTATTTCTTTAAACCAATCACAATTGTCTTAGGCAGTGCTAAGCCCAGGATGCAGCGGGGAACTTATTTGGGTGGAACATGGGCAAGCCCTGGCATTAAAATGGCTAAATCCCCACAAAAGAAAACACCACATGAAAGAGTAAAAGTCAGCTATGTAATATGACTTTTACTGATATTTCAGCATGTAGGTTGCTAGTGTGCAGTGCTGCTAGCTTGGAGGTTGTTGTTGTTGTTGTTTCACATAGCTACGGGTACAGCTTGAAATAGTCTGTCAATGGCAGGTTATGCCCATAGTCTACATCCTGTAAGCCACACTAGTGGCAGAGAAACCTCTGTGCACTGTGCTCGCGGCCTTAGCTGGCAGGCGCGCACTGGTACAGACTTCACCAAAACCACAACCCCTTCATGAATGTTATGCTTGCTTGTTTCACACTAATATAATTTCTTTCAGCAGTAGAAAAACTGATGAAAAACTCTTTCGCATGCATGACAATTATGTACGCATATCCAAGGTGGATACCCAGTTTTAATCTTGGGTAACTAGCATCAGGCTCTTTAAGAGGTACAGACTTCTTTGAGTTTGCACCAAACTAGTTGGTTGTATATTCAAAGAGTATACAGTGGAAAAATTAACCAATCCTCAGTCCATATCCTCATCCAAAAACGCCAGGCTGCCAGGGAGCGACTGCATGTCTCGTGTCCTTTACAACAGATCTGCCCTTATTTGCAAAAGAGAAAGGCCTGTGGCTGCAATGAACATGGTGTGGTAGAGCAGAGACATATATGTTTTGGTTAAATGTGATTGTGGCAGTACAGGAAACAACTGTGAGTTTTAAGAAAACCCCAAATTCCACAGTTCTTTCTGGAAATCTTAATCAATAGATTACTTCAGTTAGGATTATTATGGGTAGTTGTCAGTTTATACCATCATGTAAACAGCCTAATCTAGCCTAGAGTATTGCTTTTTCACATTGTTTAATTGTGGCCCCATTGTGTGCATTTAAATATGTATGCATTTAAATATAGTTACGACTGATTGAATGCAACCTTTTTATATAAGGAAAATTATAGAAAAATTACAGGCAAAAAAGGAAAATGATGGAAACAAACTTTTATTGGAGAAAGTCTGGTGTAACTTGTGTTGTTACTGTGTGAGTGATTGGCCTCTAAAATATGACAAGAGCATCATTATGCATGAAAAACACAGGACCCAGGTTTCACCATCTTGACAAGTGTGAGCTCACCTTAGAAGGAGAAGTGTGTCCCCTTCTAAGGCAACATATTTGTACAGTATATATTCATGTTTGGGAGCTGTACAGCCATACTAGGATGCCATTAAGGACCTCCTGCACAAGAACATTGGTTTCTCTTTGATATTCTCCGTAAGAAAATGCCAGTGCATCATAGTGGGGAGTGCACTGCTTTTAAAGGGGATGAGAGCAGCTGATTTGATTGGCCTTTGCTGAAGTCTGCCCAAACTCCACCTGTTGATAATGTATTCCTTCTATTAGCATGTTAACTCCTGTTCCAACCCCTTTTCCCAGATAAAGCCAGGATAGCGCTTATCACCAGGATAATGCTGTCACAAAAACTGCAAAATTAAGTTGGTCAGACCCCATATATTGCCACGAGTGTGGAGGTTGGTGATTCCTGGATCACCCCATAACCCAATGATAAACTTGCTCTTATCTAACCCTGTCCATCCTCCAAGTTACCTTCCTACATAGGCACTAACCGTAATTAGCATGAATGACAGTTACTAAATTTGTGGCTAAATTTGTTTTGCCTTTCATCTCATAGTGCATAATTCAAATTAAGGCAACCAAGGAATCTTAGATCCCGAGAAGATAAGATATAAATAAATATACATATTGGTTCTGCCAACACAAGACCAGGCAATGAACAGTCAGTCATGACAAATAATAACCTTAAATTGGTACTGATGTGAATTTTACAGTATTGAGACACAACTTTGAGAATATACACTTTAAAAATAAATGAATATTAAGACACAATGGGAAGTTGGTGGATTAGTCAGTAAAAAAACTTTCTATAAAGACATTTTCATGCTTCTCTCTGTTCCACAAAATGAATGAGGCCTCTAGTTCCATAAATCACCCGATGATGGCTGGGTTTCCATTAAGCCTGGATGAGGTCAGTTGTCTTGTACAGCATTGTTTCCTTTTTCCTTTTTTGATGGAGGTATGTTGACATCAGATTTCTTTGAACCTGGAATACAAATTTCAAATCAAGTTGTAGTATATGAG
>OMKZ01012799.1:2919-17235 GCA_900302535.1 Neoniphon sammara
GTCAAGAGGTAAAGCCTGTATTGACCTAGTGGTGTTGCATGCGTGTGTGTGTGTGTGTGTGTGTGTGTGTGTGTGTGTGTGTGTGTGTGTGTGTGTGACCCACAGAGCTCCATCTACTCTCTAGCCCTGAAGTCTGTCATCAGTTTGTCTACGATTATCCTGCTTGGCCTCATCATTGCCTACCACTGTTGTGAGGTGCAGGTAACTGGCCTCGTCATAGCTACATCATCAGGTTGTTTGTTTTTTTCGAGTCCTCTTCCAGTGACCTCATCACTCCATTCGAACACGTAAGCCTCTCTGTGACCAATGTGGTTGCAAAAAGTGATGCGTGATCATCCCCACCAGTCACAGCTCTGCTGAACGTGAAGTTCTGGTGTGCAGCAGAGGACTAAGGACTCCTAACCAAACCAGACCTTACTTATATAGCATATTTCATACAATCAAATGCAATGTAATTTGATTTACAGTTAAACAAAATAGAACATTACAGAGAAGGAAAAAGACACAACAACAACCCCCATGCATATAAAATGAATGACTATCTATTCATTTACAACTGTAATGCAGCATAGAATAACCCTCTATATACCAATGCAGAACCCTCAGTACAGTATAAAAAAGACTATATACAATTTTACTCAGGACAGTATAGAAACAACTCTCTAATATGGCTTAACAGTCTTGGAATTGAACATGTTCAGTTATAGGAACAAACCTACAAACAAAAAGATAAACAAAAAAACATTTTTAAAAAAGTACAATAATACAATTCGATAAAATTAAAGAATTAAAAATGAGGAAAAGTAATAAGCTAAACTGAGTTAAAAGAAAACAATGATAGTGAAATGAGGCGAATTTAATTAATTAATTAAAAAAAGGAAAAAATTAAAAGAATAACTGAAAGAAACTAAACTGAACAGACTCAGACTATTATCTGCAGTGTCTTTTTCAATTGGCAGAAATTACTTGTACTCTTCAAATTAGTGGTTTGCTTGCAGGGCCTGTTTAAAAAAATTTAAATTCATGGTTTGTGAGGTCACTCCATGGGGAACTTAAAGTGGCTTTCTATTTATTAAATGTCACCAAACCCCTGTTGAACTGATGAACCCCATCGCACACAGGCACAATAAAAACTCTTTACAACGCTTTGGCTCATTTTCACTGTAGTGTCATTGAACATATTAATGCTCATCTTAAATGCGTGCTCCTCATCCTCATTGGTATAGCTCTTCGTTCAGGACAGTGGTGCAGAGGATTGGCGGATTGCCATGACAACTGAACGTGTGACCTTCATAGCTCTGGAGTTGGCGGCGGTATCAGTTCATCCCTACCCGGTGGGTCTGCTCGCGTACTTCCAGCAGATCTCTGTGGCCCCGACGCAGAGATCTGAGACGGAGCTGGAGATCATCCTGGCTCTGCCCATGTTCCTGAGGCTGTACCTGCTGGGCCGGGCCATGATGCTGCACAGCCGCCTCTTCACTGACACCGCCTCCCGCAGCATTGGAGCGCTCAATAAGGTTGGAGGTCAATCCGGCCTTTGGCCTTGGCCTCTGGTTTTGGATTTGGATAGTACCATGGTGTGATCATGAAAACTTGTGAAATTAAAAGGGGAAATTTTAAGAGAACTTTTGCACAGTAACAAGGTAAAAGTCAGTTGTGATAGAATAATTAGAATTTGGCAGTAGTATGTAATGTGATCCATAAGGTAGATGACTTTACGATTTGGGCCAGGCTTCAGTTCTTGGGGCTGGCAATTTCCTTTACGATGATCCTTTCATGTACATTTTTTTATGTCTTATGTCTAGGTGGGCCGAGAGGTCAGTAGAGGTGTGTCAATCGAGGTGTGACCATCACACTTTGGCTCCCATGAATTCCAGTGATTTGACATTCTGATCATGTCCCTTATTAGCTCTCCTATGTTTTTTATACTTGCTAATCTACAGTTTCTAATATCTTATACCCTCCACTAATCCCTTCCCTTATTAATGCTATTTAAGAGTGACAAAAATGACCTTTTATCTCCCCTCTGCAATACCAAACCTACTATCCATGTATCAAGCCAGATGGAGAACAGGCTTTTTTTTTTATCCCTCATGCCCTCTGTATTATATAAATATAATCTGACAGGTGCTATCCTAAATACTATCTTGCTAAGTAGGCTGTTGCTGTTAAAATTGTGACATAGTGTATCCCGTTTGTGATCTTCAGATACACTTCAACACCCGATTTGTGGGGAAAACGCTGATGCACACCTACCCTGGGACTGTGCTGATGATTTTCAGCGTTTCTCTGTGGATAGTGGCAGCATGGGGCTTACATGTCTGTGAGAGGTATGTGACATTGAGGGAGGCCACAGCTTATCTATTTATAGTACCATTGGCCTTTATATCTGATAAATATTGGGAAAGTAATGGCATTTACAGTATCTAAATGTTTTTAGGATTTGAATCCCGTCTTAAGACAGCTGTACTATCTGTGCCATTGGCTAATTTATTCTCCACAAATAACTGCAGATCACAGAGGTAGTACAAAGACAGTCATGTTTAATTTCACTGCATCTTTATCTTTCAGACACCACAATTACAGAGATCTTAGTAGCAACTACATGGAGGCCTTGTGGATGGTCTCTGTCACCTTTTTGTCCATTGGTTATGGAGATGTGGTACCTCACACCTACTGCGGTCGAAGCATCTGTCTTCTCACTGGGATAATGGTAGGCACATACTATATAACTCCAATTCAAAATTAAGTCACGCTTAAATATGTGATTATTATTTTTTAATCCAAAACTATCATTCTGCACACAGGGAGCAGGCTGCACAGTCCTGGTTGTGGCAGTAGTTGCCAGGAAGCTGGAGCTGACCAGGGCAGAGAAACATGTCCACAATTTTATGATGGACTCCCACATCTCCAAGAGTGTAATTACCAGCACAGACAACCTGGGACTGGATGCATATTACAAGTTTAGCTAAATTAATTAGGCCCAAAATGTCAAGAATAGAACCCCCCAGGAGAGCTTCTACAAACACTCTTCCTCGGGCTTGTTATCTAACAGTCATCAAATTGTTTGCAGAACACTGTAATTGGGGTTATGTCTGGCCAAAAGCTTGTAACATGCATTCAGCCTGACACTAATCAACTATGGCAGTTTTATTCAGTGCCATACAGATCTTGGCATAACTGTAGTGCAGCATGTTGCATTTTATGGTACTCTATAGGCCTAAACAAAAACTACCCCTCCTCCATATTTATTTATATTCTTTCACCAGATAAAAATTGCAGCAGCAAATGTGCTGAGGGAGACTTGGCTCATCTACAAACACACCAAGCTGTCAAGAGAAAGAGACCAAACCAGAGTTCGCATGCATCAGAGGAAGCTGCTGCTGGCTGTCCACAAGTAAGAAACCCATCTTCATGAAGGCATTTATACAATCTATACAGTGACATTAAATGTGTCTATATGAAAATCAATGGTATTTCCATCAGGACAGTGATCTGAATTTATGCAGGAAACACTTCTTATAATGGTCAGGTAATGTAGGCCTAATTGAAATTAAATGATCAAACCCTTTAACCATCCTAGGCCTAGACATATTTAAAAAGTGATAGGTACAAATACTTGGGCATTGTAGTACCAAAAAACATAAATATTATTTTTCTAAATGTCCTGTGTTGTTCCTAGGCTGCGCAGTGTGAAGATGGAGAAGAGAAAACTGGCAGATCAGGCCAACACTCTTGTGGATCTCTGCAAGGTGAGAGAGGAGAGTGAGGACATCTGCATTGTTGGGGAGGCTACTTTGAAAACATAGTTTTGCAAGCTACTTGGAAGATGTTAGGCTAATGCAAAGCTACCCTCAAGAGAAATATATTAATACTTCAAAAATACTTGATAAAGTAGTTCAACTACTGTGTGAAAATGATTAAATCAACAATGCAATAAAAAATAATAACAAAAAAAATCATACAAAAATAAGATATACCACCAATTGAATAGCAAAATTTCCATTCAGTTGCTTTTACTGAAAAGTGCCCACTTGAACAATTATGCCTGCAGGTCACATAAAAATACAAATAAATATAATACTGCAGTGCTGATGGAAAAGTGACAGGAATGGCTGGTTTGATTTTGTATGCAGTGTCCATCATTCAGATACCTGCCAGAGTCCGGGAGGAGTTATTGCACTAAGTAGGATTACAGAAGCAGTGGTTTAAAAAACAAGAATAATTTGTTTTTATGGTCCAGAACTGTCGGTAGATTCAGTAGTTCACTACAGCAAAAACGGCAAAAGATTAATATAACTAGACTCAGCATACAAATATGAATTTGGTTGGTCTACCATCAGGCTTCTAGAAAATGTTAAGTGCTGCATGTATTTAACCTTCTCCCCAACACTGCATATGTACCTTACAGCACTGTCACAAAATTTCAATGAGGCACCATTCCCCCATACCCCTCCTTTGTCTCTTCCACATGAACCACTTCCACCTCCTTCCCTCCTGCAGATGCAGAATCTGATGTATGACGTGCTGTCAGAGGTGCAGTGCTGCCGAGGAGACCTGGACACACACATACACGACCTGGAGAAGCATGTGGAGGAGCTGAGGGAGGGCTTCAGGAGCCTGCTGCCCCTCCTCTCCAACACTCTGTCCACACAGAACTCCTCCATCCGCCACCTCCTCAGGGAGAGGGAGGTGAAGTCAGAGACTGCAGGCACGAGTGAAGTGACAGGCAGAGAGAGGGAGGGCAAGACAGATGACGGGAAAGTATCTAACTGAGGGTTCCTCAGGGCTCGCAGCATAATCCTGAAGGAATCAAGAGTTATTTTAGTGTGAGGACAGAGAACGCTGCCCTTAGAAAGGTGGACAGATGGGTCATAGAGAGAAAGGTTAAGTTGTACATGTGTATAAAATTTTTAAATAGAGCTAAATTTTCTGTAGCAGAAATATCAGATAACTAAACTGTAACATAGTTCATAATTCACTTGGCTTTTAAAAAAGACAGTGTCTCCATGGATCAGGCAGAAAAACAAAGGAGCCAAAGTGGCAGTTACAGGGGAAGTGATTTGTGAAGTAAGAGTCAGCCAGCATCATCCAAATTTGGCTTTCACAAATAAAATGAAGACTACAACAAAGTGTAAACTACTGTCTTGACTCATCTAAAAATTAACAAGGCATTTTAGAGGGCAGCTAAGTCCTAACACTTAGCGTATTGCTAAAACAGTCAATGCTGCACTTTATTTTGTAAAATGTCGAAAATATCCAATATCCATTTTGCTGTTATATTACTGAAAAATGTCAGAATCCATGTGTAAACATACAGTATAATTATCATTAATAATTAATTAATAAATGCATTAAGAAGCTTGCCTTGGTGTGAAATACATTCAATAAATTGAAAATGGTGTCCCAAGTTCAATAGCTAAGGAAATGTAAAAATAATAAAAACACACAGAACACCATTTCTTTAGCCAAAACAATATTTTATTAAGAGAGACAGAGTTGGAGGGTGGAGTTACAGCAACAACTGATCTGTCAAGACAAACAGTTAAATCCATCTGGTGTCCAGTCTGTCATCGGGTCTTACTCCAGATCAAACTGCTGGATTGTGGCTGAGGCAGTGGCCGCCATGTTGGGGCAGAAGACGCTGATATCAACCGGTCCAATCCCTCCTCTCCCGTTCTTCACCGGGGAGAACAGCTAATGCTGCTTCCTCCTGAATGAGCACCCTGATAAGAGAGGACAGGGACAGTCACACCACTGCTGATAAAAGGGAGGCCTTACTGGACAGGCGCTGCGTGCCACCATTGTTCTACATGCTATAGAAACAAAGGTTTTTCATCATGTGAGTGACTGTGTCATTGTGTCCCTGGTGATGTTGCAACTTGCTACTCATGTACCGTATGCGCTAAAAGGTCCTGCAAATGCGATATCTTTGTCAGTCAAGAGCTGCAGACAAAACTGAGTTACGGAGACAACAAAAAAATATATTAGGCTGATGCCAACTATGCCAGCAGCAGCACCGCAGATCTATAGCAGCTGTTTGTTCTCAGCCTTCGAAAGGGGGGAGCCAGTGGTCTAGCCCAGCCCTTCTGCAAACTGAGGTCGATCTGGCACTGGAATGAGATTGGAAGACCACGATGGAGGCAGTCCAGTCACTTGGCAGTGCGGCAAACAACTTTACCAAACAATACTGAGCATGAATAAAACAGCAACTCATAAAATTAGGTCCCTCAACAAACGTAAGAACTTTGCAGGCACCAAATACCAGCAAAATTAGTCTCTGGTGGATAATTTGTAAGCGTCGCCCACCACACAGGCTAGCGAATTCATTTTTAGCGCTCAGTTGTATACAGTCTAGTCTGAGACTGTTCTGAAATTTGGTTCTGCGGGCCACCGTACATTCTGACCGTGAGCAGTGTCTCTATTGAACAGGTTCCTGGTCATTCTGCCTTTTGCGCTGCTCGATGCAAAACAATATCACCTCATTTCCCTCCTGTATCATCACTGGCTGGATAGTTTGCCTTACGTTGGTTGACAGTAAGTGCGATTCTCACATGGCGACCTGTGATGTCTCCAAATGGCAAAAATGAATACATACACAAGATCAAATTTATTGTACAGTGAGCAAACAAGTTTTAAATTAAACCTAAATTTGCTCATCTCTTTTGGACAGTTCAAAGTAATACAAAAGCGCACTGGAAGTGGATGAGGTGACATTTCTAAAAATTATTTTGGCTCTTTTAGGGTTGAATGGCATTCTGGCAAGGAGGCAGCTTAGACTGGGAAAATGACACCTATAGTGCTGTATCGAATTCTGGAAGCCAGCTTACAGCATGAGAAATTTTAGTGAGGCTTTATTCAGAAGGGCCACCAATGTAACACGGACCAAACTTGCTTTCATTCAGCTCAGTAAGCTGTAGAACCGGTACTGCAATTGCTAATGTATTTAATCCCTGGAAAAATTGTAACTGCAGAGCGATACTGACCCTCTGTGAGACGTGCTTTGCCTCCAGTGGGCTGACACAAGACTGTCGAGCAGCCCACACACAGCACCACCGTCTGGGCGTGGCTGAACACCGTCGTGATCTTGTAGCATCCTGGAGAGATTTAAAAAAAGACAAAAACAACAGTTAGGCCTCTGATCTGCTGCCTTAACAGGTGTTGAGATGAAGTGGATAGCTTTCTCAAAATGACAGCAGGAACAGATCCTGCTCTTGATGAAGCACTCGTGTTTTAGAAGTACCTGGACATTTCACATCCATAAAGTAAGAGTTGGGACTCTGAACGAGACGCTTTTTCTTGTGCCTCCTCTTCTCCTCCTCAGGGGATGGGTGCAACAAGTCTTTTGCGAGCTGCAACACAAAAACACACAAGGTGACTTGAAATCTGGGGCTTGTCAACCATGATACTGAAAATTTCCCCACACCTAACACCATGGACTGACGTAGAAATACATGGGTGTTGCCTGGTGGATCATTTAACGTCTTGTAGAAATCAACACAGTGTGTGCCAAAGTAACAGGATTAGGAGATTGGAAAACGGCCAATTTAGTCCGTTACCTGGTCAAACGCACTCCGTTTCAATCTAAATGTTTTGTTTTTTCCTTGCTGTAATGTGAAAACCAGATTCTGTAGCTACATTTTTGTGATACTGGGCTGGCCTACATTTCTTGTATTAGGTAATAGTGCGCATTTAGCTCAATCACTGGCTAACAGGGTGAAAATATATAGCATCCTGTGAAAAACAATACATTTATGACCCTGCAAACATCGAATAAATTTAAGTTAACTGTGTCGGTATCATCAATCCGAGAGTATTTAGAAACTGCAGCCTGCTAGGTTCTCCGTTCAAATATCTCCATGTTTGCGGTGTGTACGCAGCCATCTTGTATCACAAGGCGCTCGCAACGCGCTCAGATGTGGACATTATGTGAGTAAAAGTGGGACAAAAACTAACCCGATGCGTCTAAAACTCACAACAGTCGGATCGCTAATTTCTTATATAAGGATTGAGCTACGTGGTGACTCACAAACCCCGAAATATATATTAAAATTGCCATTTTACAGTTGCTCGCGTACTCACAGGCATGTTGGCGAGGAAATAGCCGCTGCCGAAAAGGAGGCACTACCGGAAGCGATGGGTTCATATTGCTGGTTCCTTTGAATAAAGACCGGAAGTGATGACTTTACAGAATGTGGCAGACATGCTTGTGAGGTCAAAATTCCACGGTGAACTCCACACATCGTAAACCTAAATTCATCCTTGATAAGATATTCTACAATTTTATGTGGACACAAAAGCTCATTATTTAAAGACACGTGACGATTAAGTACATAGAGGTTTTGAGGTACTAAATTTTAATGACCTTAATGTTTCTGTTAAGGTCAGACAGATTATTGAATACATCAAAAACAAGGACATATGTGGTATCATTTTCCCAATTATGTGTTTGACTCCCGGGGTGAACTTTTCTGTTGACAAAATGCCTACTAAATTGGCAGCTTTTGGCTTGGCTACTAATTTGCAATAAACTTTTCACTTTTATTTTATAACTTTTATAACTTATTTATATATGGAATATAAAAGTAGCTATATCTTTCAGATGTAGTTTGATAATGGAATTCTAAGCTAACCACTTAATGAGCAATGGTTATTATCATATACTGAATCCCTCAATAAATTTAAAGTTCCTCTTAAGGAATATAGCCTGTGCTATATTCTTATTAAAAAAAAATCTCACTTTACTCACATCTCTAACAATGTTTAGTTGTCACCACTATAGGAGGTTCCATTATCTCATTTCTGCAAAAAAGTCAATCAGTAAGTTAGTGAATTAGTTAGTGAATGACATACCATTACATAGTAGGGGTTTGGCCAAAAATATGATATAGTGCTTTTATAAAAAGTATAATTGATTTGTGTTTTTATCAGTGGTTGTATGCACAGAATGACTGGAGGTCATAGAGGCCTACCTACCACCTTTTTATTTACTACATCACTGTCACTTGATTCCTGAGATTTCTTTAGAGTCATACAGGCAAAAAGATTATGTTACAAAAAATCAGATACAAGTTACGTCACACTTTTCTAATGATGTGTTACATCAAAAAGTGTGATGTAACTTCTGCCTTTATTTAGAGGTTTCAGTTGGATTTGTGTCCTACAGTTACACAACAGACAAACTTAATAATTTAGTAAAAAAATAAAAAAAAGTTTTTTAATAGATCCATTTTATTCAAAAACAACAGAAGAAAAATGATACTGTTTTATAGGATGAAGGATGAAGTAGGAAGGTGAAGATCATTTCTCTCATGCCCCCTGTCCCTCCTCTTCTGTCTGTCCGGAGCCATTTTTGTTGAGTGGATCTCTGAGGGCCATAAGCTCCTGTATCTTGACATAGGATTCACAGTCTGGATGGAAGCGGTTTCTCTGAGATGGAGATTTTAAAATAAAATAAAGGTAAAAGGATCACAGCTGCTGATAAACTCTGTTGATTTCACCAAATATAAGTGTACTAACAGTGGATGCAAATTGTGATCACTTTGTTTTTTTGGTCATCAAAAGATGAAGCACCAAAGGTTGGGGTCAGCCTACTTAAAATGAGGTAAATTCTTCATAATCCCCCAAAATATAAAAAAAAATGTATCTATATAATATAGTATCTTATAATACATTAAAAGGACTGCTAAATTGGTAATAGGGTTGCAAAGAGTTCTGAATGGAACACACACACACACACACACATACACACACACACACAGTCTTGATATGAGTGTCGTATGAGAGTACCACACCTGGAGACAGAGGCGCAGGAGACCTCCTCCTTCAGACTGCATCTGCAGTGAGGACAGGAACAGAGGCAGTGACTGCTCTGTTATTCTGTTTCCTGCACAAGGGAAACAGACACAACAAGCAAATGCATAATTTAAAAGCAGCACTTTTCTAAAAACTTAGTTTAGAAAGTGGTTATCAAAGAGCGAGAGAAAAAAAGTTTAAAACGCAAACCACAGAAGATTAAAAACATGAAAAGCAATAGAAGTAAGTCTATAAAATTGTGTCTCGGCTAGACATATTTATCAGGGCAGGCCATTCCATCATGTAAGACGTGTAGCAAATGCCCAAATATCTTTTGTGTTCATTCTGACAGTTACTGCTGATACTTAAGATAGCTGTAAAAAAAGTTTACTGTCACAAAATTTGCTATCATATTGAGATATGTCCAGCAAACGGGCCCAGAAATGCAAGATGCATTGCCATTAGGTATTTTCTAAACTTTATTGAAGTGTTTTAGGATGAATTTTTCATTTGAGTTGAGACTGAAAAACAGCTACAGTTACTGACCTGCCAGGTTCAGAGAGTTGAGAGCCGTGTTTCCAGGCAGGAGGACTTGGCCGTTCCTGTGCTGCACTGATTGGTCCAGTAGGGGGCTCACTAAGTCCACCAACCCTGCCTGGTGGTGGTAGGAGAGAGAGACAACCAAGTGTGTGTCAGTATATATTCAAATCATATTGATTATCATTACAGCAGGTGTGGCTCAAAGTTCAATTGTGCCATACGAACCTCATTCAGTGCAGCACCAGGCTTATCCTGCAGAAAAACAAAGTATTGTGAACCACAACAGACGGGCGGGTTAAAGAAGATTTTTAAAAAATGACTAAATTATTCATAAATAACAATATTGTGTTTACATGTATATACATACATAGCTTAATAGATCGAATAAAGCTGAAACAAATACACGATTAGAGAGATCTTTGTCAGGCGTACATGACATAAGATTGACAGTGATTGATCATAAACTGACAAATGACACGTCAACTGTTTTTGGCTGCTGGGCAGACAGAGGAAGCAATTTGAAGACATCACTTTGACACTTTGATAGGCATTTGTCATTCATTTTTGTATTTTAAAGATGAAATGATTTATCGGTTAATTGAAAAAATACTGACAATCAAAACATTTGTTAGTTGCAGCCCTAAGATCAAAATCAATCTTCCAGTGTAGTGTCTTCTCATACCTCCTGTTCAGAAGCAGATGGATGTTTCTCTTTGCCTCCTAATTTGCCCCCCTTTCCTCGAGGCATCTTGGAATCAGAGGCTGAGAGAAATTGAAACAGACAGAGCTGAAAAGATCAACATCACTGTTGTCAGAGAACAATGGTACAAGTGTTTAGCTGTGACAGAAGCCATTACATTTCTTGTTAGTTTTTGGGTCCTCTTTCTTTGCCGTGCCCCCTGCTGGGATGGCAGTCGGTTTCTCATCTTTTTTGGATGAATCCTGTGAAGTAACAAATCCCAAGGTCATCTGCTACAAGTTTTACTGTCTCAGACCCTTGAAAAATATGAACACCTTTATAGTGCTGCATGTTGTAAACCATGAGGAGAACAGCACACCAAATTTATGACAAGAGCAAAAGCATGTCACTGCAGTTACACCGTATTTTCACTTATGGCTAATAATTTTTTTGTTTTTTTAGTGTTACCCTTTTTTTGGAGGTGCCTTTGTTTGCCCCTTTGCTGACGCTCAGTGAAGTGCTGCTGGGCATCGATGGAGGTCGGTCAACAGGAGACTGTTCAGCACCGACTCCCAGGGAGGCCTGCAAAAATAGAGGAAGACAATTAGAAGGTGTGTTTGTATGTGTGAGTAGGTTTGGGAGTCAGTGCTTGTACTTATAACCTTGTGAGTGTTACACTTTTGGTGTGAGGCCAAACTGAGTTATTATGGACAGTCCTCACTATTTCAAGGGGCTACCTAAGGTTTAGGGTTAAGGTTATAGATTGCAGATTGTAGATTATATTGGGGTAAAATGGTTTGATTTTACACTTACAGACTGGTCCCTCTCCAGAAGCAGCTTCCTTCTCTCCACAACTTCCTCATGAGACAGAGCAAACTGACCAAGTACCTGAAAATAGAATTGATGAGTGGAGGGAGCTTATTAAAGTAGATAATACGATGCAATATACAATAATATGATTTAAAACAACTTAACTGCCAATTTAAACGTATTATCTCCCAGGTAATATAATGTAAATGGATACCACCGTATAGAGTAGCTCTCACTTTGGCCAGATGAGCAGCGCCTGTGTCTCCAATCTGATTGTTGGACAGTGAGAGGAAGAGCAGAGCACAATTCAGACGCAGGCCCTAGGAGACACAACAGGATGAAGACTGCACCATTGGGCACAAGTAGCTGTCAGGTAGGGAACATTTGGAAATATGGACTTGGTTCTGGGTTATACCTGCGCAATATGTGCAGCACCCGCGTCACCAATAGAATTGAATGCCAGGTTGAGTGACAGGAGATTCTTGTTGGCAGACCTGGCTGTGGAGAGGGCCGACCCAATCAGACGTGCTCCCTCATCTCCTATCCGGTTGTTTCGCAGTGACAAGTGAGTGAGGCTTGAAGACCAAAGAGAGGTGTTATGCTGGCAAATGTGAATTTGTGCATGCACTTAAATCAAGTTCATTTGAATGTGTATATATTTGTAGTATAACATCTCAGTGACTCACACACTGACTTCAGAGAGAAGAAGGTGGTAACTCTGCTCTGGAAGAGGGTTGCCCTCCAATGTCACACTCCTAACACCAACAACAATGGATGCACAGATCAGCACAAAAGTATCTGGGAAAATATCTTTTTGTATTTTGGGTGAACTATTTCTTTGAGACGTGCACTCAAATCATAAATCATTAGTTTCTCTTCCTAGGACCCAGGTTTATTTAAACCAACTTTAAGTACCAAAAGTAACAACCCAGTGACCGACAGTTTAAGAGAACAGTTTACATTGTGAGTCATAGAGGAATAAAGGTCCAGTCACCTGAGGTTGGTGCATAGAGACATTGTGTTCTTGAGAGTGATGAGCATTCGATCTGTCAGTCTGGCCTGCCAAAATCTGCAACACAGTGCAAGAATATCCCCTTAAACTCAAACTTTCCCTTATATTTCCTCTTCAGGCCTCAATAGCTTCCAAGTTAGAATTTTTTTTTTTCCATAATGTGTGACAATGTCACGTATATATTCTGTATCTGCTGGTTGCAGCGCTTCACTGAAGCTACATCACACTGATACTGAGTGAAATATTCAAACCCAACATGCCATTGTTTTATGGCTGCACTGCACCATTACATTAAAAAGAAAATATCTAGATGACTTGTAGCATCATTTTATACACATTTCCCTTTAATGCAGCAGGACATATTTTGTATCTTTGGAAACCTTGGGATCTCAACTAGAATTTAAAATTAAGTTCTGCGGGTTTGAACAAAGCAACGTGCATTTGTAATGATAAACCCACTGATGGGACCAGCAGATTTGAACAGGTCGAATAAGCAAACATGAACCAGATAACAGTGGCGCTCCCTCTAACAACTTCACCTCTCTCTCCAGCAGCTCATTACTTACTGAAGGCTCTGCAGCTTGCTCAAGGAGGGAAGCATCTTGTTAAACACTCGAGCAATCGGCTCATCTACTTTCCACCCTGTGTTCATGAGAAAATTTCACTGTCATGTTTTCCTCTGACTGCTCAGACTGACACACAGATTTACACAATTCATGTAGCTATATAATGAGATGTGCAACATTTCTGTCATGATTAAGTATATTTACTAATTTACTGGTACTGATTTCACTTTAATAAAGCTAATTTAAATACGCCATCATCACAGCCAACAAACTGACATTTTTTTGCTCCTAAGAGTGTGTTTGAATGTCTTTACAGATAATTGCAAGAGGTGAAATTACCTATTGAAAATATTATATAGAATAAAGATAAAAGATAAACTATTATTTAATCAGAAACACATTAGCTGGTGAATGTAGCATGATTTTGTAGAAAGTATATAAAAACACAAGTTATGGAGTGATATGAGATAGAGCCAATGCTGTTCACAATCTCAGACGACTATCTAAAAACTGAAAAATCTAATTGTCAAACCAAATTGCATGTTGTTGTCAACATTTCTCGGTGGCGTTGCATTCTCACCAGAAATCTTGATGCTCTTGACACTACAGGGGTCTTCACTCTCCAACTCCGCACAGAGGCATGGCTTAGGCCACAAAGTTGTGGTCTTTATGTGGCTAGCCTCTGAAGTTACATGAATGTGAATGGTAAAATGAATTGTAACTGAAATTCTGTAAATGACAGCTAATAAGAAAATTACAGGAATAAAGAGGGCACTCATGTAAAAGGTTACTAATGCAAAAAGTAAGGAATACAGAGTAAAATCAGAGATCTTCCATTTTCTATGTAGGGAGATGTTCCACCTCCAAAAAAAAAAAAAAAAAAAAAAAAAAAAAAAAAAAAAGGGGGCCCCTTT